>PVJC01012884.1:0-38972 GCA_004026665.1 Murina feae
GAGTGTGTGTGTGAATGTGTGTGTGCACATGCATGCATGGAGCGGGGGTTAAGTTGCTAAACATAGATACATATATTTTCCCATTGTTATTTTCCATAAGACACAGTGGGTTTTCTTCCATTTATGTAGTTCTACTTGGTTGTATAATTAGTACTTCTTTGTATTGTTATACTGTAATTTCCTTATCTAGTGAATTGATGGTGGGTATTTGTATTGCTTCCAATTTTTGTTTATAAGTAGTATTGTTGGGACAGTGTATGAATATTAACTTTTGACACACATTTTACATACTTCCCACAGATATACATACTATTCTGTACCCACCAGTCTAGTCACATGCTTGTTTCCTTACATTAAGATTGGTTTTAGCAAGTGTTATAATCCTGGTTAGTTTGATAGGTTTAATGTGCTTTTATATCTTTGTTTAATTTGCATTTATTTCTTTTTAAAATATTTTTATTGATTTCAGAGAGGAAGGGAGAGGGAGAGAGAGAATGACAAACATCAGTGATGAAAGAATATAATTTTTTGGCTGCCTCCTACACTCCCCACACTGGGGATTGAGCCCACAACCTGGATTTATGCCTTGCCTATAATTGAGTCATGACCTCCTGGTTCACAGGTCACCGCTCAAGCACTGAGCCATGCCAGCAGGGCAAATCTGCATATCTTTTGATTATCAATGAGATTATGTTTTTTTTAATGTATTTCATGACATTTATGAATTGCTTATTATGTTATGTAATTTTCATGACTTTTATGAATTGTTGATTATGTATGGGTTATGTAATCTTTTGTTGTTATTAGAACTTTTATACATATAAATACCATAGTTTGAAATTTGATTAATTTGTGGGAATTGTCCTGAAATTCTTGTTTCATTTGAATCTTATTACCCTAGTTTCTTCCAGGAGGTACTCTATGTAGAGGAAAAACCAATGAATGTGATGTTCCAGAATATTGCAATGGTACTTCTCAGTTCTGTCAGCCAGATGTTTTTATTCAGAATGGATATCCTTGCCAGAATAACAAAGCCTATTGTTACAATGGCATGTGCCAATATTATGATGCTCAGTGTCAAGTCATCTTTGGCTCAAGTAAGATATTTTACTTATAAATGATTGCTTTGATTTTATTCGTTTTTTGCTTTAGTTTTGGTTAAAAGTGGGATTAAAAATTACAGTATATATACACATATACATAATATCAACTTTTAGTTTTAATAAATTCATATAAATAGTATGAGGATATACATTGGGGTCTGCTATTTTCATTGTTCACTCAAAATATTTTTTTAAATAAATCTTTATTGTTCAGAGTATTACAGTTGTTCCTCTTTATTTCCCCTTATAGCTCACCTCCACCTGGTTCCCACCCCACCCCATACCCTTACACACCCACTGTCCTCGTCCATAGGTGTAAAATTTTTGTCCAGTCTCTTCCGCACCTCCCATACCCTCTTCCCCACGAGAATTGTCAGTCCACTCCCTTTCTAGGCCCCTGATTCTATTATATTCACCAGTTTATTCTGTTCATCATATTTTTCATTCACTTGATTTTTAGATTCACTTGTTGATAGATATGTATTTGTTGTCACTTTGTTGTTTATATTTTTTATCTTTACCTTTTTATTCTTCTTCCTCTTCTTAGAGGATACCCTTCAGCATTTCATATAATACTGGTTGAGTGGTGATGAACTGCTTTAGCTTTTTCTTATCTGTGAAGCTCTTTATCTGATCTTCAATTCTAAAAGATAGCTTTGCTATCATTTAGAGTAATCTTGGTTGTAGGTTTTTGCTATTCATCACTTAGAATATTTCTTGCCACTTTCTTCTGGCCTTCATAGTTTCTGTTGAGAAATCAGCTGACAGTCATATGGTTACTCCCTTGTAGGTAACTAACTGTTTTTCTTTTGCTGCTTTTAAGATTCTCTTTTTGTCTTTTGCACTTGGCATTTTAATTTTGTTGTGTCTTGGTGTGGTCCTCTTTGGATTGCTCTTGTTTGGGATTCTCTGTGCTTCCTGGACTCGTAAGTCTGTTTCTTTCACCAGGTAGGGGAAGTTTTCTGTCATTCAAATAGGTTTTCAATATCTTGCTCTCTCTCTTCTTCTGGCACCCCCATAATTCGGATGTTGGTACTCTTGAAGTTGTCCTAGAGGCTCCTTACACTGTCTTCATATTTTTGGATTCTTTTTTCTTTTTGCTCTTCCGGTTGCATGTTTTTTGCTTCTTTATACTTCAAATCTTTGACTTTATTCTTGGGATCCCCTAGCCTGCTGATGGATCTCTGTATATTCTTTATTTCAGTTAGTGTATGCTTAATTTCTGATTGGTCCTTTTTCATATCCTTGAGGGTCTTGGAGGTTTCTAGAAGATTGTTGAATAACCTTATAACCGTGGTTTTGAACTCTATATCCAATAGTTGGCTTTGCTCTATTTCTTTCATTCGTGACATGTTTCTTTCTTTGTCTCTGCAGTTTGGCTGCTTTCTTGTGCTGATAGAGTGGTCTTGTGTGATAGGCGTCCTGTAGGGTCCAGTGGCTCAGCCTTCCCAATTACCTGAGGTGGACACTCTTGGTGCACCCCTTTGTGGGCTGTGTGCACAGTCTTATTGTAGTTAAGCCTTAATTGCTATTGGTATCACAGGGAGGAATTGACCTCCAGGCCAATTGGCTGTGAGGACCAGCTGTGTCTACAATGGGAGAACTGCTGTGCAGGAGACACCCTTATGGGGCAGGACATGCCTCAGTGGGGTTTTGGTGCTCACTAAGTCTGCCCCTTGAGTGTGTCACTTATGGATGTGAAGAGTTATAATCTAGTATAGTCTCACATTGACCACTGGGTACATGGCTCTTGGATCTCCAAGGAGGTGCAAAGTCAGCCACTGCCTGAGGCCTCCCAGCAGGAGCTACAGAGAGATCTGCAGATTCCTCCTCTTTGGGGTTTGGAAGTGCCAAGATGAGGCCCAGTTGTGAAGCAATGCAGGCTGCTGCTGCCAGGCCTTAGGCCTTCTTTTGGAAGCTTTGGGGCTCTCTGACGCAGCTGTAGTTTGTTAGGTTTTAGGTTGCAAAAGGACAGGATATTCATATGCAAACGCTGCTGTGGACAGCTTGGGTGGGGTTCTAAATTGTGTGGGGTGGGGTCTCAGGGAATCACCAGGGTGGAACAAACAGCAATGGCTGCCAGTCAGCCCAACCCTGGAGAGGTCCCGGGTCTCTGTGTCCCAAGGCCCCGTGCAGGAACAATGATTGCTGTGAGCATCTCTGAGAGAAAGCCACCCTTGTGTCTGGGCCCGCTGCCAGACAGTCTAGTTCTCCCCGTATGTTTCTGGGTCCCCCAGAGTCTTGCCTGGAACTGGAGGTTAGAGCAATTGGGAGCTTGTATCTCCTGCCCCCGCCCTTCCCCCCTGAATGAAAAAACAACAACAGTGTATCAGGTTTACAGCCCGTTCTGCACACGCCTCCATACCTCCACACTTCTGCACCTCCACCCCTCCTACCAGTCTCAATGCGTTTTTTCTTTTCTTCTAGTTGTAGAACTTCCACTAAGCCAGCTTTCCCGTGGTTCTAGATGATATTTGTTTTGTCTTTTCATTGTATGTGGTTGTGAGAGGCAGCAAGTACAGGTGTTTACCTATGCCACCATCTTGGTTGTTCTCTCTCAAAATATTTTTGAGATCCATCTATAATGAGATTTACATTTAGATCATAATGTAATAGAATATTCTATTACATAAATGTAATCTGTTCTATTACTGATAGATTTTTAGGATGTTTAAAAATTCTTCTGATTCTCTTTTTAAAGTTTTCATTTTTATTAAACTTATATTTACGTATAAAGATCCAAATTATTTAAAGATTTTATGAAAAAATCAGTGTACTGCAAGTACTATCTCCATTCATTGAGGAAACCACTTTTACCTTTTCTAGCTGATTACTTTTTACTTGTTCCAGGTCTTTAAATAGCCTCTTGGTAATGCTACATTTTGATTTTTCCCATGGTAGGCATTCACTATTATGAGGAATTGGCTCACACAATCACAGAGAATGGTAGGTCTCTTGCAAGGTACATCAACAAGCTGTAGAGTCAGAAGAGCCAATGGTGTAGTTACAGTCTTCAGGCTGGCAGGCTTTAGGTCCAGGAAGCCTGGATGAGTCTGATCGAGTGCTCAGGCAGTGCACACCTAAACCCTAACCCCCTTAGATGGGGTGAAGAGGCTGCTTCCCTGGCAGAGAAGACTCATCAGAATTTAGGAGTTCAGTGTCCCCAGCTTCATTACGGTCTTCCCACATATCTCCATTTCAGCTTTCAGGATCTCATTCTTTCACAATCACTGTCCTCAATGTAACAATAGACATGTCTGAGGCTGGAAGTTCATCTTGGGTTGTAATTCAGCCAATTGGAGAATGAGATTCTGGGTTTCATTTATGGCAATCACAGCTCTATCATTGCAGGAGATAAACATCTTCTGTAGGTCACACATAGCTTTCAGGTTATTTATGCAGTGATTGAACTGGGAATTCAAATACCTGAGTTTATCTCTTCCCTTTTCCTCACCCTACCCGCTGCCTTGTCTTGTGATATCAAAGAAGCAATCAGACAATCTCAAACCCCATTGGGCATGTGATTAAAATACTGGGTTTATTTCTTTGAACCAAGAGTTGTTGATTTTGATCAGACTTCTGCTGTCTTTAGTTTCTGTTGTACTCCTTCTCTTATGGTGGATAAGATAAGCAGGAGGGGAGAAGACTATTTGAGAATTAAACAGGGTTTATTTATGTTACGCAGGCTATGGAGACAAGAGTGGTAAAGCTCTGTCAAGTTCTGATATATATATTTTGCAAGACTAAATAAGTAATTTCAGATAGGCATTCTTAATGAATTAAGTACTATTATTTAGCAAAGATGTTATAGTGGCCTGCAAAAAAGTCTAGGACCAAAGGAACCACAATAATTTTTTTCTTTGGATATTATCTGGAATTCTTATAGCTATTTCCATCCTATAGGAGAGCTTTGCTAGGGTATTGCCATATGACATTTATCCTGCACAAATAGTCTGCATTCATTTTTCACATTACTTGATCCTTTGCCCCCTTTTTCCTCCAAGTCTTTTCACTCATATCCATTTTCTTTTAAAACTAAACAACATAGTATTAAATGTGTAAGATAGGCAAATCGATTTCCTATATTATATAGAAAGTACTGGCATTTGGCTTAAAATATTTTTAAGTAAAATATTTTTAGGAATGTATAATTAAGTGGAAAAATTGAACATTAAGTGATACATTTGTAAAATAGAAGAAAGCAAGAATGAATTACTACTTTAAAAATATATATTTTTATTGATTTCAGAGAGGAGGGAGGAGGGAGGGAAGGAGGAAGAGAGAGAGAGAGAGAGAGAGAGAGAGAGAGAGAGAGAGAGATAAACATCAATGATGAGGGAATCATTAGCTGCCTCTTGTATGCCCCCTACTAGGGATTGAGCCCACAACCTAGGTACGTACCCTGACCAGGTTGGGAATTGAAACCTGACCTCCTGGTTCATAGGTCTGCACTCAGCCCCTGAGCCACACTGGTCGGGCTGGAATGCTACTTTATCAGTTGTCATGGCTGTCAGTCTATCTAATTACTAAGAATACCTAATTTTAGCTTCCACATATGGTAAATAGAAAACCATATAATAGCTGGCAATATTTTCATCGTTTCCCCACCTGATTTAACCATGAGTGCAATAGATATGTGTTTGAGAGCAGTGGGAATGACTTTGCTGAAAATGCTACCCATACTGTGTGTGGGTTTTGATTTATTTATAGTTTCATCTTGTTTATTTATAGTTGCACCTCTTTTAGGCCTTGAGTGTTTGAGTTTAGACTAACTTTTAAGTATAGCCTGAGCTTTATTTTTACATCAAGTGTGGAACAAGTCCCCCCCCCCGCCCCCCACCCCCCGTAAGGCTAGAAACTTTTTCAAAGATATTGAGGTAGTTCATCCAGTTGTATGGACTATCATAGGAAATACTTTTATTTCTGAAATAAATTTCCAGAACTTAAAAAAAATTTTTTTTTTAACATTACAGAAGCCAAGGCTGCCCCAAGAGATTGTTTCATTGATGTGAATTCTAAAGGTGACAGATTTGGCAATTGTGGCTTCTCTGGTAACGAATACAAGAAGTGTGCCACTGGGTAAGTGACAGGAGGTTATAAAGGAAAATGAATGATTGCAAGACCAGTCATCTTTTGTAACTTCTTGTGACTGCTGACTTTCTCCCCCTAAAGTATCTCTTTTCAAACTTACAATTTTGCAACACAAGATTTCAGGGAGACTGAATAGAACTGGTAAAATAAGTCACCCCTTTTGACATTACCTGTCTGAAATTGAATGGTTTTTAGAATTTTACTTTGTTTATCTATGTTCTACATTAAGAACATAAACACTCTTTCTTCCTTTCATTAGAAGGTTGTGTTGCTAAATTCATAGAGGTACAGAAGTAATTTTGTATTATTTTGTTCTTGCTCTATAGTTTAAAAGTGATAAACTAAACATAAAATTTCAATACAGCATTATAAGAGTTGATGTTAGGGATACTTAATGTGTTATAAAAGGATTTGGGAAGGGCATTTAACTCACACAGCCTTGGTGTATTGATGAGATATGGATTGAGTTTTCAAGAAAGTAACTCAGAGCCAAGCCAAGGAGGGTGGATTCCTTTCTTAGTTATTTTATATTACAGAATCTAATTTTTTTCTTATCATACTTCTTTAAAGAATACATATATTTTTATTGATTTCAGAGAGGAAGGAAAGGAGGGAGGGAGGGAGAGAGGGAAGAAAGGAGGGAGAGAGGGGGAGAGAGAGAGAGAAAGAGAGAGAAAGAAAGAAAGAAAGAAACATCAATGATGAAAGAGAATCATTGGTCCTCCTGCACGCCCCACATTGGGGATCAAGCCCAAAACCCAGGCATGTGCCCTGACTGGGAATTGAAATGTGACCCTCTGGTTCATAGGTTGATGCTCAACCACTGAACCAATGCTGGCTGGACCCAATTGTATTTTGATATAGTTCTATTATTTTCTATTTATAAAGTTATATCATATTTATAAGAAAATTTATTAGACTTTTTCAAACCTTAGATAGATAGTGAGGAAGAATTAGGTGTGCAGAAAGGAGCATCAGCACCGCCTGGCACCTTACCTCTGTTCTTCTCTGCTGTGTTTAAAGAGAGCTGCTTTGATCTCTGCTGCTCTCACACACTCTTTCTGTAGGGATTCCCTTCAGCTAAATACCAGTACATGCTCTGTTTATGTATATAATTTTTCTATTGTATCTGCACTGATGCATTTTACATTTATTTTTCTATCTTTATAGAAATGCTTTGTGTGGAAAACTTCAATGTGAGAATGTCCAAGACATGCCTGTATTTGGAATTGTGCCTGCGATTATTCTGACCCCCAGTGGAGGCACCAAATGTTGGGGTGTGGATTTTCAGCTAGGATCAGATGTTCCAGATCCTGGGATGGTGAATGAAGGCACAAGATGTGATGTTGGAAAGGTAATTAAAATGTTTTCTATTTATAAAGTAAAAATTTTAAAATTGTTATGCAAAGTGATTGTTTTTTTCTGATTATAAAAGAAATTATGTTTAGTATAGAGATTTGGGAAAATATGAAGCCATTAAGAACAAAATTAAGAATAGTTATGATTCTACTATCCAGATTTCTTTCTTATGTTATCACCTGTGGTTTCCATGTTGCTATACACTGTGCATTTTCCCCTCCCCTATCAATGAAGTATAATTTATTAGTCATTTTGCCATTATTGGGAGACCAAGGTGATTTCCAGGGTCGTGTGTGTATGTGTGTGTGTGTGTGTGCGCATGTGCGTGCATCCACGTGTGTTTCTGTAGAAATCTACAGAGTGTTTGTCCTGCCCATGCTCCCTACTATCCTGACCAGAGCTGTTTGGATCAGATATGAGCCAAGAGTTAGCCAGCCTCTGACTTAATGCCAGGATGCCATTTGAGAAAATGAACTTGTTTGGAATAAGTAATTAAAGAACAATGATTAAGAGTAGGACAGAAACTGTAAGAATTCTTTGAGAGATGCCAGGAAGCAGGAGCAGGGCTAGAAGGCTTATGGCAAACTTAAGCCATTTACAAAAGATACAAGGATGTGAGATTATTGAACAAGTTGAAGACACCATCTCAGGAGAATAGAGGAGGAGGAGAGAACACTATTGATTATGTGACAGGTGAAAAGAAAAGGTGGATCCTAAAGTTACTTCAGTTTCTACCAGGTGTTCAGTTCCAGTTCATTTTCCCGCTTATAAAAAGAGCCTTATATTTTTGTCCCTGTCCTTCCCACTACATATACTCAACTGCGTCAGTCATGACAAACAATGCAGAGATAAATGGCTTTTTAAATATAAATTTCAGAATATTTTAATTGTCTTCTTAGACAATAGTGTGCATACTTTTAAAGTTTTAGATATATTTTTACCAAATTTCTCTTTGTAAGAGTTTTTACTAGTTTACCTTCCAATCAGTTTTAAATAAGTATTTTAATTTTCCATGTGATAGTCAAAATTAGCTTCTATTGTTTTAAAGCTTTTTATTTTATTCTTTCTTGATTATTAGTGATGTTAAATTTTTTGGTGTCTATATATTTATTCCTTCTTTTGTGATTTTCATATTGATATCTTTGTCCATTTAAAAACTCGTGTGTTTTTCTTATTGATTTTATAATTTGACTGGGAATACAGTTAGCTTTCAAAGGTTATATATGATTTTAGCTATTGGGTTAGTTAGATAATATTTTTTATTTAATGGAATATCCTTTTAACCCTAATTAGTAAGAATTTTAAAAGAATAGATTTTGGATTTTATTAGTTTAAAAAAATCAGCTATTGAAATAATACTTTTTTTGTTTTGGCCTATTGATATGCTGGGTCAATAAAATCCCCTACATTAAATTATATTCCTGGAGCAAATACTGGTAACATTGAATTTTTCTGTAGGTATATTCCTGGATTCTGTGTGCTAGTGAGTATACTTTTGAAGCTGTGTACGTATATTTCTGAAGTATATTTCTGAGTATATTTCTGAAGCTGTGTACGTATAAATTTTTTGAATTTATGAAATTTTACTCTATGAATTATAGTCAGTACTCTTAAGTCTCAAAGAAACTCAGCTAAGTCTGAATTAAAGCATAACAGGAAATTTATTTATTAAAAACAAAATCAGTTAAAGAAACTTGAAACCCAGAATCCCAGATAACGTTTCTGCAGTTCTTTCCTGTATCTTTCATTTTTGCTTCTCCCTTGTTGGCCTCTCCATCCCCCTCCCCCCCCCAGCATTATCTTCTATAATAATAAAAGCGTAATATGCAAATAGACTGAACGGCCGGACAGCAGAACAACTGTCCGGACGACCACGCAATGACACACACTGGCATCAGGCCAGCCAAGCCGGGTGCAATGCAATTGGCTGGAGGGCCCATCTTTGCCCCACGATTGCCCCACAGAGGAAGGCCCAGGTCACTGACCAGTGGGCTACAGCAGGTGGGCAGTCCTTCTTCTGCAGGGCAACCAATTACAGAACCCTGGCCCTGCAGTGGGAGGCCTAGGCTACGTGGCCAGTGGCGAGTGAGTGGGACCTCCCTCTGCAGGGCGATTGATCATGGGGCTCCTGGACTGAAAGAGGCCACAGGCCAGGCTGATGGACTCCATCACTTCTCAGGTGCTTGAATTTCGTGCATCTGGCCTCTAGGTGAGATATAATTGACATATAACATTGTATAAACAATGTGATGATATGATGCACATATATATTGTGAAATGATTACCACAATATGGTTTGTTAACTTATCCATCACCTCACATAAACAAATTTTTCTTGTGTGCGGTGAGAGAACATTAAACTTACCTTCTTAGCAATTTTCAAGTGTATAATACAGTGTTGTTAACTATAATCACCATGCTAAATATTAGATGCCCAGAACTTACTCATCTTATTATAACTGGAAGTTTGTACTCTTTGCAAAGAAAGTGGATGGCTGCAGCACAATAGCCTCATTCTGGAACCTTCCTGAAGGACAGTGGTGAAGGAAAATCCTCCCAGTGGACAGGATTTCAAGCAATACAACAGGCTGTTCTCTTATAGGTTTGCTTGGAAGGAGAAATGGCCAGACTTGCTTTACACACCAATTCAATTCTGAAGGGGATCCATCTTCTTCTTCATTTAAAGGGTTCTGGATCTGTAATGTGGCTCAAATCTGGGAATTGATTGAGAGCTAGTGACTCAGTTTTTTTAAATTATTTAAATTCTTTATTGTTTAAAATAAACAATAAAATTACTTGAGTCTCCTTTTTCCCCCGTTGACCTCTGCCCAGCTACCTTCACCCCCCAGCACATATCTTCACCCCACTATGGTCTGTGTTCATTAGTTATGCTCATATGCATACATACATGTCCTTTGGTTAATCTCTTACCTCATCACCCCCCACATGCCCTCATAGGTTGGACAGTCTGTTCGATGCGTCTATGTCTCTGGTTCTATTTTCGTTAATCAGTTTATGGTCATTATATTTTACAAATGAGTGAGATCATGTAATATTTATCTTTCTCTGATTGGCTTATTTCACTTAGCTAATGCTCTCCAGTTCCATGCAAGCTGTTGCAAATGGTAAGAATTCCTTCTTTTTTACAGCAGCATAGTATTCCGTTGTGTAGATGTACCACAGTTTTCTAATTCACTCATCTGCTCATGGGCACTTAGGCTGTTTCCAAATCTTAGCTATGGTGAATTGTGCTGCTGTGAACATAGGGGTGCATATATCCTTTCTGATTGGTGTTTCTGTTTTTTAGGATACATTCCTAAAAGTGGAATTACTAGGTCAAATGGCAGTTCAATTTTTAATTTTTTAAAAAATCTTTATTATTCAGATTATTACAGTGGTTCCTCTTTTTTCCCCCCCATAACTCCCCTCCACTCAGTTCGCACCCCACCCTCTTCCTTTACACGGTCCTCATCCATAAGTATACGATATCTGTCCAGTCTCTTTCTGCACCCCCCCCATCCTCCCCCCTCAAAATTATCAGTCCACTCCCTTTCTTATGCCCCTGATTCTATTATATTCACCAGTTTATTCTGTTCATCAGATTTTTTATTCACTTGATTTTTAGATTCACTTGTTGATAGATATGTATTTGTTGTCACTTTGCTGTTCATAATTTTTTTCTTTACCTTTTCCTTCTTTAAGAATACACTTCAACATTTCATGTAATAGTGGTTTGGTGGTGATGAACTCCTTTAGCTTTTCCTTATCTGTGAAGCTCTTTATCTTACCTTCAATTCTGAATGATAGCTTTGCTGGGTAAAGTAGTCTTGGTTGTAGGTTCTTGCTATTCATCACTTTGAATATTTCTTGCCACTTCCTTCTGGCCTGCAATGTTTCTGTTGAGAAATCAGCTGACAGTTGTATGGGTGCTCCCTTGTAGGTAACTGTTTTTCTCTTGCTGCTTTTAATATTCTCTCCTTGTCTTTTGCTCTTGGCATTTTAATTATGATGTGTCTATGTGTGGTCCTCCTTGGATTCCTTTTGTTTGGGGTTCTCTGCTGCGCTTCCTGGACTTATAAGTCTATTTCTTTCACCAGGTGGGGGAAGTTTTCTGTCATTATTTCTTCAAATAGGTTTTCAATATCTTGCTCTCTCTCTTCTTCTGGTACCCCTATAATTATGATGTTGGTACGTTTGAAGTTGTCCCAGAGACTCCTTACACTATTTTCATATTTTTTGGATTCTTTTTTTCTTTTTGCTTTTCTGGTTGGGTGTTTTTTGCTTCTTCGTATTTCAAATCTTTGACTTGATTCTTGCGATCCTCTAGTCTGTTGTTGGATCTCTGTATAATATTCTTTATTTTAGTCAGTGTATGCTTAGATTTATTGAGGGTCTCACTAAGTTTATTGGCGGTTTCTAGAAAATTCTTGAAAAACCTTAAAACTGTAGTTTTGAACTCTATATCCAGTAGTTTGCTTTCCTCCATTTTCTGTCATTTGTGACCTGTCTCTTTGTCTCCACATTTTGGCAGCTTCCCTGTGTTGATAGGGTGGCTTTCTGTGCTAGGTGTCTTATAGGGATGAGTGGCTCAGCCTCCCCAGTCACCTGAGGTGGAAATTCTTGGTACACCCCTTTGGGGGCTTTGTACACAGTCTTGTTGTATTCAAGCCTTGATTGTTGTAGGTATCACTGGGATGAATTGACCTCCAGGCCAATTGGCTGTTAGAGTCAGCTGTGCCTACGGTGGGAGAACTTCTGTGCTGGAGACACCCTTATGGGGCAAGGCTTGCTTCAGTGGGGCTTTGGTGCTCACTGAGTCTGCCCCCTGAGTGTTCCTTATGGATCTGAGGAGTTGTAATCTGAATGGTCCCACTCTAACCACTGGGTACACTGGCTCTTGGATCTCTAGGGAGATGCTAATTTAGGCAGAGGCTACCCAGCAGAGGCTATGGAGAGATCTGCAGATTCCTCTTCTCTGTTTATGTTTTGAGGTGCCCAGATAAAGCCCAGCTGTGAAGCAATGCAGGCTGCAGTGGGGGCTTGAGCCTTCTTTTGGATGTTCTGGGTCTGTCTGACCCAGCTGCAGTTTGTTAGGTAATTGTAGATTGCAAAGTGCCAGGCCTTTCATATCCAAAAGCCTCTGCACACAGCTTGGGTAGGGCAGGGTCTCAGGGAATCAATAGGGCGGAGCAAACAGTTATGGCTGATCCTCAGCCCTGTCTCAGTGTCCCGCTGTAATCTAATCACTGCAAGCACCGCTGAGAGAAAGCCACTCTGGAGCTCCTCCCACTGCCAAATAGTCCAGTTTCTCCTCATATGAGTCTGGGTCCTCAGAAACTCACCCAGGACTGGAGTTCAGAGCCGTCGGGAGCTTGTGCCTCCCTCCAGATTGAAACAGACAACCACATCCTCAGTTGCCAACCCTTTCTGCAAGCCCTTTCCATGTGCACCTCTGTACCCCCTCAGAGTCTCAGTGTGCTTTTCTCTTTCTGGTTGTAGTATTTCCACTAAGCTAGCCTTCCTGTGGTTCTGGGTGGTGTCTGTTTTTTCTTTTCATTGTATTTTTAACTGGTTGTGTGAGGCAATAATTTCAGGTGTTTACCTATGCTGCCATCTTGGTTTCTCTCCAATTTTTAATTTTTTGAGGAAACACCATACTGCTGTCCACAGTGGCTGCACCAGTCTGCATTCCCACTAGCAGTGCACAAGTGTTCCTTTTCTCCACATCTTCACCAGCACTTGTCATTTGTTGATTTGTTGATGATAGGTATTCTGGCAGGTGTGAGATGGTACGTCATGGTTGTTTTGATTTGTATCTTTCAGGTGATTAGTGACTTTGAGCATGTTTTCATATGTCTCTTAGCCTTCTGTATGTTATCTTTCGGAAAGTGTCTATTTTAAGTCCTTTGCCCATTTTTTGATTGGATCGTTTATCTTTTGTTAAGTTGTATAAATTCCCTATAAATGTTGGAGATTAAACCCTTATTGGAGATAACATTGGCAAATACATTCTCTTATGCAGTGGGCCTTCTTGTTGTTTTGTTGATGGTTTCTTTTGCTGTGCAGATGCTTTTTATTTTGATGTAGTCCCATTTGTTTATTTTCTCTCTAGTTTCCATTGCCTAGGAGCTGTAGCGGTAAAGATACTACTGTGACATGTGTCTGCTATTTTGCTGTCTATGGCTTCTTCTAAGATTTTATGGTTTCCTATCTTATGTTTAAGTCTTTTATCCATTTTGAGTTAATTTTGGTGTATGGTGTAAGTTGGTGGTCTAGTTTCATTTTTTTGCATGTATCTGTCCAATTTTCCCAACACTATTTATTGAAGAGACTGTCTTAACTCCATTATATGGTCTTGCCTCTTTTGTCAAATATTAATTGAGCATAATGGCTTGGGTGGATTTCTGGGTTCTTTGTTCTGTTTCATTGGTCTATATGTCTGTCTTGTGCCAATACCAGGCAGTTTTGAGAACCATGGTTTGGTAATATAGCTTGATATGTGGTATTGTGATCCCTCCAAAATTGTTCTTCTTTCTCCAGATTGCTGCAGCTATCATGGGTCCTTTTTTATTCCAGATGAATTTTTGGAGAGTTCATTCTAAGTCTTTGAAATATGCCATTGTTATTTTAATGGAGTTTGCTTTGAATCTGTAGATTGCTTTGGATAGTATGGACATTTTAATGATGTTGATTCTACCAATCCATGAACACGATATATTCTTCCACTTGTTTATGTCTTCTTCTATCTCTTTTTCAGTGTACTGTAATTTTCTGAGTACAACCTTCTTTGTTAAATTTATTCCTAGGTATCTTAATTTTTTTGTTGCGATGGTAAATGGGATTGTTTTTTTAGTTTCTCTTTTTATGAGTTCATTATTGGTGTATAAAAAAGCCACAGATTTCTGGGTGTTAATTTTGTAACCTGCTATATTGCCAAGTTCATTTATTAAGTCTAGTAGTTTTTTGATGGAGTCTTTAGGGTTTTCTAAGTACAGTATCATGTCATCTTTTAATAAGGACAGCTTTACTTCATCTTTTCCAATTTAGATGCCTTTTATTTCGAGACTCAGGTGTTGTTTTTTTTTTGATCCAGGTTAGATTTGTGTTCATTTGACTTAGAACTTTTCTGCTTCTACAGGTCTAGTACGAATGTATTAGTAGGCTGTCTATCACTTTCACTTTTGGGAGCTCCATGATCAAATATCCAACATTACAGGTAGTGTATGAGTCAGACTGTTCTGATTGTTGCTTTGACTCTGCTCTCCTTGGTTGTGACATGCCTACGTTGGTTTTGGCAGTTGGGGGCTTCCACTTGGCCCCTGTTACCCAGGATCCAAATGCTCTCATTGTGTTTCATTTTTCTCATTCGTTTACCACAGTTCTCACTTTAAGGTCTGGTCTTTAGAGAACAGTGATCACAAGAGCTCTTTAGAGATGCTAGGGATCCCTTTTCAAGCTTGTTTTTCACAGTTATGGTGAAAGGTAGGTCTTCTGGACCATCTGAATGAGTAAGGTCTTAAATGGCAAATCCACTCTAACATCCCAATCTCTTTAAGTCATTGAATTGTTTCTTTTACCTGAAACGAAGGCACATTCAGCATTTTCAACTCCATGGGCTTTTTTCCATTTAAAAATAAATAGTTTCATTGATTATTTATTTTTAATATATTTTATTGATTTTTTTACAGAGAGGAAGGGAGTGGGATAGAAAGTTAGAAACATCGATGAGAGAGAAACAACGATCAGCTGCCTCCTGCACACCTCTTACTGGGGACGTGCCTGCAACCAAGGTACATGCCTTTGACTGGAATCAAACCTGGGACTTTTTCAGTCCATAGGCCGATGCTCTATGTACTGAGCCAAACCAGTTAGGGCTTTCATTGATTTTTAGAGAAAGGAAGGAAGAGGGAGAGAAAAAGGGAAAGAGAAAGACAGACTGACTGCCTCCTGCATGCTTCCAACCAAGGATCAAGCCTGCAACCCAGGTATATACCCTGGTTGAGAGTTGAACCATCAACCTTTTGGTACAGAGGATGATGCCTAACCAACTGAGTCACACAGGCCAGGGCTTTTTTAGTACATTTTTCAGGCAATTAATCAACAAGCTATATTACAGCTCTTTCTAAATCTCTGACCTGCAACATTAAATGCAGAATCTCTACTTAGTAAACCCATATCAATAAATGTGGCCTGATTTAACTTTATGTTCCTTCTGCCATTATCCCACAACCTTAATATCCATTCCCATATATGCTGCCAGGATTTCTGTCTGTATAAATTATAAAACTCTAGTAGTTCTTTTGGTATGTAGCATACTTCCTCTTGGGTTATACTTTGTACCTCATCTTTAGGGACCTGCTCCTATTTGAGTCTAGTCATAGATTTGAAAACAAAAGTTATGGGATGAGTTTTGAGGAGAATCAACATTGTCTTCCAAGGCAACTTCCTCAAAGGAGGCCATTACAATCCCCTCAGGCACTGTAGCACTAATCCCTTATTTTGGGAGTGGAAAGGACTCCCTTGAGGGTAGGGAGACCACTCCCACTGGCAGAGAAGACTCTTCCGAATTTGGGGACACAATGTCCCCTGCTTCATCAGGGTCTTCCCATCTTCCCACACATCTCCATTACAGCTGTCAGGATCTCATTCCTTCTCAGTCACTGCCCTCTCTTTAACAGTAGATGTCCTGTGAGGTTGGAGTTTTACTTGTGCTGTAATCTCTCTTGTTGTAGGATGAGATTCTGGGTTTGGTTTTTCAGAGATTTCAGCCTCCCTGCCACAGGAAATGAGGGGCTTCTTCAGTGCACTCCGAAGTTTCCAGGTCATACATGCCTTACTTGAGCTGGGAATTCAGATTTGTGAACTCATTCTTTTGTTTTCCCACTTTGTCCAGCGATATTAGAAGTAACCAATCTCCTGTTTGTAAAATGTTCAAAAGAGTCATATATAGTTACTCAGAATCTTATTGGTTGATTAGTAATAACCAGTGGTGATATTTTGTGAGTATCTATTGCCATGTCACACTATGAACTATACTCTTTTTACTATTGAAAATAGAGTTATTAATGTCTTTAAATGTAATCAGGTATGGGAGCCAATTTAATAAAGCCCAGGAACCAGTTCAGAAAGTGTATCCTTATAATCTGTTTCTCTAGAACAACTTTAGGTATCAGTATCTGCATTAGTCAGGGTTCTCCAGAGAAATATAACCAATAGGAATGATTTATTGTAAGTAATTGACTCACATGATGATTATGGAGACTGACAAGGCTCAAAGTTTGCAGTTGGCAAGCTGGAGATCCAGGAGAGATGATGGTAGAATTCCAGCCTGAATCCAAGGTCTGTGAACCAGGAGAGCTGATAGTAATTCTAGTCTGGAAACCAGCAGGCCCAAGACCACTGCCAGTGGGAGTGGTCTCCCTACCCTCAAGGGAGTCCTTTCTACTCCCAAGAAAATCTGATGTTTTAGTTCAGGAGGAAGGAAAGCCACAGTCCCAAATTGCAAATAGGCAGGCATGTGTAATTCCGTTATTCAGGGCAGAGTTAGGTGTTTTGTTCTATTCCCACCATAGCTGATTGGATAAGGGAAGCATTTTGCTTTATTTAGTCTATTGATTTAAATGTTCAACTCACCAAAAATCACCCTCATAGAAATACTCAGAATAATGTTTGATCACATATCTGGCACCCTGTTTCACATACATGTGGACACATAAAAGTAATTATCACAGGTAGTTATTACAAATCAATTAAGTGCAGAGTAAAAATAGGAATTGGTAAACACACGTGAAAAAGATGGTGGATTGTAATATTTATTTATTTTCTCTATCTGTTAAATCTCAGAATATAAAGGAATAAGTAGGGAATAAACCCCAGAATGGGAAATACATGAAATTTCATCTGTAGACAAAGGTTTCACAAATTTTGAAAACAGAGAGTAGTAGAATCTACAACTTACAGTGCAGACTGATAGGATGTGAACGGGAAGACAGTGTCTTAGCTTTGCAGAAACCTTAACAAATTGTGATTTGTAAATAAAGGGTATAGCTGAGAGTGGATTAAAGCATGAGACCGAAATGGAATTACTTTTAGTGTACTAAAGGAGAGGCTAGCCCTTTCCTCTTATTTGTTTCTTTTATTTATTTTGTCAACAAAGCATAGCAACCATTTGTCTGGTCCTCTAGGTTGAAGATGAGAAGGTAACATTTTTGATATAGTTGGTCATCCTCTTATGAAGTGCCTATATCCCTATCCTAATTCTAGTACACTATTTCCTTCATGCATACATAACTGAACTATAGATGTGTTTGCAGGGGCAGGAATGGCAGCAACCTTGGTACTTGAGTTTTGACTAGGAAAGAATTCAGAACCGAGACTCAAACTATAAGAGAACATTTATTTAGAAAATCACAGAGCTAGGAGAAGTAATTCGTAGAAAAAATGGGCTCAGGAAACAAGTTATAGAGACAAAGGAAGAAAATGACTTGTATGCATGCATATAAGCCCAACCAATGGACACAGACAACAGGGGGATAACAGCATGAGTGTGTGTGTGTGTGTGTGGCGGGGGGGATTATGATGGGGATGAGGTCACATAGACCTTAAGGTAATTGTAATACCTTAATCAATAAAGAAATTAAAGATTAAAAAAAAAAAAAAGATGTGAGGAAAGTAAAAGTGACATGCCTGGGCATGCTCCCAGGAGGGAGAGGGTACTGGGTTCTGCTGCCTAAGGTTTTTAAGGTGGGATTTTAGGGGAGGTCTCAGGGCGGATCTCAATGGAATATTCAGCAGCTTTCTAGGTGTTAGGGTTGTTGAAGGAGGTATGCATGAGCTGAACTGGGTAAAGCATTACGAATTTATTAGGTCATCTGGAAAACCAGATGGACTGAGCCAATGAATGGTGTCAGCACTCAGGGATGTGGAGTAAGAGATTTTAAAGGATTCTAGCAGGCTTTTTGGCAAGGAATTCTCTGGGCAGGTCTGGATACTGCACAGGTCAGGAGGGGAAAGTTACTGATCTTAGCAAATGGAATGTGGTCTAAGCAAAAGGGGATGTCAGTTGGGAAATGATCTAAAGGTCAGTTTCGCAGGGGAAGGGATATCAAATCAATTATTTGATCAGACCTAACACCAGATATGTCCTTTCAGGGTCTAGGTCTCTACTGATTGATTGGTCAGTGTGAGGCAGGGGGTCATTGCTCCTGAGGTCAGTCTAGGTGTCACTTGTCTGATTTTGCTGCTTTTCTATGACTGGAACTGAAATAGAACTGAAACCTAGATGTTATCTCTAGGGAGGGAGTTTCAAACCGCATGACCAGCAATATGCTAGGGAAGGAAAGGTCACCTTGGGGATGAGGTCCCACTCTACAATTGTCCATTACTAGGTACCCATGGCTTTCCTTGGTGACCTTCTGTACCTAGGCCATTGTCCTTGCTCTTCTCGTGTCCACCACAGATGGATTGTTATATAAAGTTAAACACTTCTCTGAAGAAACGCCACAAAAAGACTGAGATAGAAATATGAGAGAAAAAAATAAAAGCCTGTGTGGATCGAATAAGGATTTTTAAATTCAAATAATTAAAATTTCTAATTTAGAGAAAGAAAACAAGGAAAGTGTGCAATTATGAAATTCCAGAGTACTTGTTAAGAAAAATCTGAATAGCTTCCAGAGACAAAATAAAACAAATAAACATACAAACAAAGACCTCCCAAAATAGGTCACACATAGAAGAATAAAATTGAGAACTGAATTTTGGAAGACAAGGGAGCAATGCTTTCATGTTTCTGAAAGATTCTCAACCTAGAATTATGTATGCATACTTAATCAAGTGAGAGGGTACAATAAAAACATTTCAGAGATTTACAGGATATGAAAAGTTGTTTTTAAAAATCCTTTCTTAGGAAATCATCTGACTGTAATGTTCCAGCAAATGAGGAAGTATATAAAAAAGAGAAAGAATTATAATCTAGGGTAGTGGTTGCCAACCAGTGGTCCATGGGCCACTGGTGGTCCATGAGGTCCAAAAGGTTGGTGACCACTGATCTAGGACAGAGAAGTATGTCAAAGGGAAATTCCAATATAACAGCAGTGTATCAGGCTAGGAGAATAATGAATATAGATTGGGGCAAGTTTTTAGAGAAATAGGAAAGTTGAAAGAGAAAAGTACACAAAAGGCCAACTGTGTAAGAAGAAAGGCATGTGTTACTTGTAGTAAAAAAACAAAAAAGCGCTCTATAAGAAAGAAAATGTAGTCTTAGTATTTGGCTTTGAAATCAACAGTGTTTTGTCTTAATTATTGGTAAGGGATACTTATTCCCCATTTCCTTATTTTCTTATGGATGAATTTCCATTAAAATAACACTTTGGGATTTTTTTTTTTAAAGAAGGATCTCTCTCTCTCTTTCTCTCTCTCTCTCTCTCTCTCTCTCTCTCTCTCTCTATATATATATATATATATATATATATATATATATATACACACACACACACACACATATGCCCACAACCAAGGTACATGCCCTTGACTGGAATCAAATCTGGGACCCTTCAGTCCTCAGGCTGACGTTCTATCCATTGAGCCAAATTGGTTAGGACAACATTTTAGGATTTTTGAGTGACATTAGCAACATGGCTGAATAAGAGGTCCCTCATTTGTGTCCACTCAACAATAACAATTTTTAGCTCATGATTTCTCCCATGGGGAAAATGAGAGCAGGTCAGTGAGCACCTGGCTTCTCCCACTGTGCATTGTACATTCTTTCTTACCTTCCAATGTACTGACTTGTGAACTGCATGACTAAGGGGTGAGAAGAGGCTGGGAGAGGGGCATGGGACTTGTGGAGGAAATTAAAATAATGCAGATCCTACTAACTATATAGCAGACTCCACAAAAAGCCCAAGCACAAGTGGTTGGGGATACCTTGCCTGTGGCTCCCTCCAAGTGGTACATGGGCACCCCATATGCCCTCCTGATAGTGGTGGCAAGAGTGAGTCTTTGCAGATAACTAGTAAGCAAAAAACAAAACAAAAACAAAAAGAAAGAAAAAGGTTATCACTTGGCTCGGTGTTTTTCAAGATCTAGAGAAGGCAAGATGGCCTAAGAATTCTGCCACAGAGGGAGCAAGAAGCACGGAGCAGGCATATTTGTAGAAGGTGGAGAAAGCCTCAGGGTGCCTAGTTGGGCTGCAGAAAGGTATTCCTCTCATGATGGCAGTTAATAATGACTGGAAGAGTTGACTGCTACTTCACATGTGAAGACAGCAATCCAAAACTCCAGATCCACCAAAGGATCACAATTTTTCAGTAACTGGTCCCAAAGACTTGATGATATGTGATTTACTAATGAAGAACTCAAGTAGTTGTTTTTAAGGAAGTTCAGTGAGCTATAAGAAAACATAGAAAGACAATTTAGCAAGATCAGGAAAACAATCTTTTATAATAATAAAAGTATAATATGCTAATTAGACCAGACAGCTGAACAACCTTCTGGACATTCTTCTGGACGACCTTCCGAATGAAGCTGGGGCTGTGAGGGCTGAGCCCCTTGCATGAATTTCGTGCATGGAGCCTCTAGAACATGAATAAAATGAAAAGTTTTAACAAAGATAGAAATCATGAAGACTATGAAAAATAATATACTAGCAAATTGGGTAACCTAGAATAAGTGAATACATTTCTAGAAATTTATTATTTATCAAGACTAAATCATGATGAAATAGAAAATCTGAACAGACTAATAACAAGTAAGGAGATTGACTCAGTGGTCAACAACCTCCCAACAAAGAAAAGCCTAATACGAAGTCATTTAACTGGTGAAGTCTACCAAGGATTTAAAGAAGAATTAATGCCAATACTTAAACTCTTAAAAAAAAAAAAAAAAAGGAGAGCACATCAGAAATTTGTTTTACAAGGTCAGCATCATCCTGATACCAAAGCCAGATAAGAACACTCAAGAAAAGAAAATTACAGTTCAATATCATTGATGTATATACGTGCATAAATTCTCAACAAAATATTAGCAAACTAAATTGAACAGCACATTAGAAAGATAATACATCAGGATCACGTTGTACTTATCTCTAGAAAGTAAGGATGGCTCAATATAAGCAAGTCTGTAAATGTGACATATTAATAGAATGAAACATAAAAATCATCTGATTCAATTGATGCAGAAAAGGCATTTGACAAAATATGACATCTGTTCATGTTAAAAACCTTTCAATGAACTGGGTAGAGAAGGAATGTACTTCTATGCAATAAAGGCCATACTGACAAGCCCACAGCTTATATCTTAGTGGTAAAAGGTTGAAAGCTTTTTCTATAAGATAAGAAACAAGACAAGTACTAAGAAACAAGATAGTACTGGAACTTGTAGCCAGAGCATTCAGGTTGGAAAAGAAATATAAAGCTTCTAACATTAAAAAGAATTTTCAAACTATAATTGAAAATTAACATTGTCTTTGTTTGCAAATCATATGATCTTTTATATAGAAAATTCTATAGAGTCCACCAAAAAATGTTACCAAAAATCAATGAATTTGGTAAAGCTGCAGGATACAAGATCAACATATAGAAATTAGTTGCATGTGTTTACATTACAATGGACTATCTGAATGATAAAGAAAACCATATAATTCACAATAGCATCAAAAATGAAATACTTATGAGTAAATTTAACCAAGGAGGTGAAAAATCTGACCACTGCACATGACTTTAATGAAAGACATTTAAGAAGACACAAATACAGGCATACCTCATTTTGTTGTGCTTCATTTTATTGCACTTTGCAGGTATTGGTGTGGGTTTTTTGGTTTGTTTTTTTACAAATCGATTGTTTGTGGCAACCCTACTCTGCATTGAACAAGTCTAGAGGTGCCAATTTTCCAACAGTCTTAGATGATGGTTAGAATTTTTTAGCAAAAAAGTATTTTTAAATTAAGGTTTGTATATTTATTGGACATAATGCTATTGCACACTTAATAGACGATAGTATAGTGTAAATATAACGTTTATATGCACCGGGAAACCAAAAATTCATGTGACTTGTTTTATTGTGATAATCACTATATTGCAGTCATTTGTAATTAAACACACATAACTTTGAGGTATGCCTGTAAATGGAAAGATGTCCCATGTTCATGGATTGGAAGAATTAATATTGTTAAAATTTTCATACTATCTAAAGCCATCTGTACATACATTACAATAAAAATTCCATTGGCATTTTTAACAGAAATATAACAGTTAATCCTAAAATTTGTATGGGATCATGAGGATCATAAATAGCTAAAGCAATCCTAAGAGAGATGACCAAACTGGAGGCATAACAATTTCTGATCACTATATTACAAAGCTATAGTAGTAAAACAGTATGCTATTGGCATAAAAATAGACATCTAGAGCAACAGAACAGAATAGAGAGCCTCAAACAAATCCCCACACATATGGTCAACTAATATTTAACAGTGAAGTTTTACTCAATGGGGAAAAGGTCATCTCTTTAATAGGTAGTATTGGGAAAACTGGATATTTACATGCTATTATATATTTTAATGACTCCTATCTTTCACCACTTACAGAAATTAAAATGAATTAATGACTTAAACATAATTCCTGAAACAATATTTGTTATAAGAAAACATTGGGAGAAAGCTCCATAACATTGGGCTTGGCAATTATATTTTTTGATGTGACATTAAAAGCACAACCATTAAAGCAAAAATAATGAAGTGGGGCTATATCAAATGAAAAAGCCTCTGTATAAGAAAAGAAATATTGAACAAAATGAAAAGGCAACTTACGGAATGTGATAAAATATTTTAAAATCATATATTCAATAAGGAGTTAATATCTAAAATATGTAAGGCACTTATACAACTTAATAGCCCCAAACCAAGCAATCTGATTAAAAATGGGCAAAGGATCTCTGAATGACATTTTTCCAAAGAAGATAACAAGTAACCAAGAGGTACATGAAAAAATGTTCAGCATCACTAATCATCTGGGAAGTGCAAATCAAAACCACAATGAGATAATCACCTCATCCCTATTATATAAGCTAACATTAAAAAGACAAGAGGTAAGTGTTCATGAAGATGTAGAGAAAACGAAACACTTGTGCATTGTTGGAGGGAATGTAAATTGATACAGTCACTGTGGAAAATAGTATAGAATTTCCTCAAAAAATTCAAAATAGATCTATCATCTGATCCAGCAATTCCACTTTGGGTATATATTCAAAATAAATGAAAATAGGATCTTGAGTTATCTTCATTCCTATGTGCATTTTAGATTGTTTACAGTAGCCAAAATATTAAAATAATCTATATAGTGGATTATTATTTATTTATGAGAAAGAAGGAAATCTTGCCATCTGAGACAACGTTTATGGACCTTGAGGGCATTATGCTAAGTAAAATAAGTCATATAGAGAAAGACAAATAGTGCATGATCTTACCTCTATGTGGAATTTAAAATGACAAAATTATAAAAACAGAGTAGAATGGTGGTTCCCAGGGGCTGAGGGATGGGGTGGTGGAAATAGGGAGATGTTGGTCAAAGGGTACAAACTTCCAGATATAAGATGATTAGGTTCTGGGATCTAATATTCAGCACGGTGATTATAATTAATAATTAGGGGCCCGGTGCACAAAAATTTGTGCACTTGGGAGGTCCCTCAGCCTGGCTTGTGCCCTCTCACAGTCTGGAACCCCTCTGGGGATGTCCACTTGCTGGCGTGCCTGGTCAGCCTGGGTGAGGAGCTGATGGCTGTTTGCAGGCTGGCCAAGTCCCCAGGGTGGACCCTCACCCCATTGGGGTGTGGCCAGCCTAGGTGATGGGCTGAGGGCCGTTTTCAGGCTGCCCATAGCCCCTTCAGGTTTTGGGTCCCTACTGGGGTGCCTGGGCAGCCTGAGTGAGGAGCTGAGGGGCTTTTTCAGGCTGTCCACAGTCCCTTCAGGTTTTGGGCCCCTACTGGGGAACCTGGCCAGCCTGGGTGAGGGGCTGATGGCTGCTTGCAGGCTTTTAGGCTGCCCACAGCTCCCATTGACCCAATGTCCCAGCAAGTCTGACTGGAAGCAGGTTTCTGGGGTTTATTTATCTTCTATAATTGATACTGTTCCTTTAAGCCGAGGCCTAGGCAGGTAACGAAGCCTCCTGTCTGCTTCAGCTCACGGCTTCTATAATTGAAAGAATGTTGCCATAGTAGTCGGGCCCACACCTGCTGTTTACTTCAGCTCCGAGGGTTCTATAATTGCAACAATGTTGCAAATATGTTGTTGCCTGAGCCTGGAGAAGCCCAGCCAGCGGTCAGATAGTTTACTCCTGGTGCAACTGAAGCTGCCTGTTTACTCCAGCTCTGTGACTGCTGGCCTCCATCTTGGCTGGGTTAATTTGCATACAGCCGCTCTGATTGGCTGGTGGGTGTGGCTTAGGTGTCCCAAAGAAACGGTCAATTTCAATATTATTTTATTAGATTAGATATTATATACTTGAAAGTACCAACAGAGTAGATTTTAAATGCTCTCACTACAAAAAAGAAATGATAATTATGTGGAGTGATAGAGGTGTTAACTAAGCCTACTGTGGTAATCATTTCACAAAATATAAGTTTATCAAATCAACATGTATACCTTAAACTCACACATTGTTATATGTCAATTATAACTCAATAAAGCTGGAGAAAAATAAATAACACTCCCTGCCTCACTGTTTCTCCTTCATTCTGAGAGATGCAGAGTGACTGCTGCAGTTGATGAGTTTGTGAGAAGACACTGGGCAGGGGTGGCTCAGTCTCTTCTGTCTTCTCTTTTCAGATCTCCCTGTCTGCAGAGAGGGTGCATTCTGGTCTGCTCTCTCAACCATGCAGTACATTTAGCAAGGCAGGCTCTGCTTCTGTGGGGGGAGGCCTGTGGTTGTCCAGAGCAGCCTGTGACTAGGCAGGTAAGTTTGATTTTGGGGTGCAGAATTAGGAAGCCCAGTTCATTATTAACTTAAGTCAAGTTAGCCGCTTTATTGATAATAAAGATAATACTTTGATCTCCAATTATCAGCTTTCCCTATCTGCCTTGACCTAATTATGAACTTGCTCAGGTAATAGTGACATGTAATGTATTGGGTGGATAATATCCTAATATTATGGTATACATATTAAGGAATATTTAGTTTGAGAAGGTGAAGGAGGGGCATTTGGGTTGGTCTTAGAAAGTAAAATTCTTATCCATTATAAGGATATAAGAATATTAATTGATGATGTCTAAAAAAGAGAAATCAAATAATAGGATACTAATTTAAAATAGGGAGAGAATTACCCCAAGGAAGGGTAGTTGTCTCTAGACTGCCAGGATGGCAGACAGGATGTAAATGGGTCATAGAGTTATTTCATCATAAGCACTTTTATCACTACTATTATTTGATTTTTTAATTATCTGCATGTATTGTATTGTTTTAAAAACTTACATGATAAAAATAAAGGAAAGCTAGTGTCCTGTTCTTTAGAAGTGATTTTGGGAGTGTTCTGTTAGCTTGACTAAGATCAGAACATCACTGACATTCAGACACTTTTGTTGGCATTCACAGGCTGAGGAAATCTCTTGTGGGAAGAATTCATGACAGTGTGATACATTTACTGGAATTCTTGACTACGTCAAAATCTACATTATTAAAATTGTGAGATTTTTCTCTGAAGCTCTTGCTGTAACAGAAAAAAAAGTGCTGTTTGGCTAGTTTGAGAATTATAACCAACAAAATATGCCTTTTTCTAAAATTAAATTTATTGGGGTAACATCTATAATAATAAAAGGTAATATGCTAATTAGACCAGACATCTTCCAGATGTCATTCTGGATGTCCTTTTGGATGAAGCTGGGGCCAGCTGGGTCCTGGGTGCCTGTGGGTGGCCCGGGGGAAGCTAGCAAGGATCCCAGGTGCCTTCAGGTGGCCCCAGGGGAAGCCAGCTTGGGTCCCGAGTGCCAGAGGGAAGTTGGTGCCAGCAGCAGGGGGAAGGAAGGCCTACTCTTGCACAAATTTTTGTTCATCGGGCCTCTAGTTGGTTCAGTAGTTTATATAGGTTTCAAGTGTGAATTTCTGTGATATGTGACCTGTATATTGTGTGTTGTGTTTACCACCCAAAGTCAAATCATTTTCTGTAACCATATACAATATTTGACGCCTTTTAGCTTCTGCCAACCCAACCTTTCCTCTGGTAACCACCATACTCTTGTCTGTTTTTATAAATTTTTAAAAACTTTATTCATTTGTTGCTTTCAGTTTTATATACCATATATGAATGAAATCATATGGTTCTTAACTTTTTTTGACCTATTTTGCTTATATTCTCAAGGTCCATTTATGTTGTTGGCAATTGGCAGTATTTCATCTTTTCTTCAGGCTGAGTAGTATTCCATTGTATATATTCATCACATCTTATGCCATTTTCTTTTGTGATGTGAGAGAAGACAAAAAGATTTCTTGACTACGAACATGACTATTTGCTTTGGAAATTGGGCATGCTTCAGGTTTGGTGCTGGATTTAATATCTTTGCTCATTTCTCGGAATGAAACATCCAGGTTTAATGAGTTGACCCTGTATGTTCATTTTTGATAAATGTGCATTCGAAGATAGTATATTCTTGCTTATAACATATAGTGTTTGATAATTATATATTCAGATCCTTCACATTCTTATTTTGTTGTCTAGTTTATTTTTTAGTAACATCAAACACTCGTCTACATTTGCTCTCACCTACTTTTGTGAGTACTTCTGTACTTCTAGACGATTTTTTAAATTAAGAGCTATGCATTTAAAATCTTATAGGCACTGCCAATTTACCTTTCAGTAAGGCGGTAACTTCTATTCCATTAGTTATATATAAGGATGTTTTATTTTCTCACTCTTGCTAACATGGTGTGTTTCTAATCTCTTTAATTTTTGACATCCTGACCAAGTGACAAAAAGCCTCTGTCAGAGCATAGCCAGAGTCCTGCACCGATCTGTTGGTCTGAGTTGTTCTTCCATGTGACATTCAATCCATGTATTCTTCTAAATTCTCCCATTTGACTATGCCAGAGCTTGTTCCTACTTGAACTCTGCCCACTGTACAACTATTGGGAACTTAGTCCAAGTTCCTCCTTTACCAAGTATCAGAGACAGGTCAATTCTCAGCGGTGGGGCAGACGGAGAAGCCATGATAAGTTGTGGGCATATAAGAATGAGTCTTTATTGCAGAAACCAGTGGCCACATAGCCATCAGACAAGAACAGTCCTCACAGCAAACTACAGGCAGGCAAGCCGGACACCAGCTGGTATAGCAGTATCTGAGCTCCCCAGCCTCTCCTGCCCACATAGGAGCTACATTCTCTGTGCCTGTTGCCTCTGCTTCTCTGAGCTCTCTTCTTTTGCTTGGCTGCTCTCTCTCACAGACTTCTCACTCCATCCAACTAGCTGGACAGTAACCTACTTTTACACTATTTAGACAAAGAAGGTTCCGTGCCAGTAGTTACATCAATCATTTTGGCTACAGAAGGGCAGAGTGTACCATGTGTCCTTGCACCTGCTCATGTATCTTGGCTTGATTAGGATTCCCAGGCTCAGAGTCCTTGGACATCTTGATTAGGCTTATGCCAGGGTTGCATTTGGCATTCTGGTGTGTTGATAACAAGACCTCTATGCTCCCATTGGCCTTGACTATCCAGGGACCTGGTGTTGTTCCCACAGCCTCATTATTTTATTTTGCATTTTTCTTCTTGGGCATCTTTTTATATTTTTATTAGCTCTATGTATTTTTTTCTGCTAAGTCCATATTCACATCTTTTTTTCTTTGTTGGGTTGTCATTTTTTATTGTTTTTAAGGGTTCTTCATATATAAAGAATGTTAATTGTCAGTTATGTTGCAAATATTTTTTACAGTTTCCTCATTTGTCTCTGCCATAAAGAAACTTTAAACTATCTTTCAGTTTTGTCTTGGTTTCATGTCATACTTAGAAAAGTTTTTTTGTATTCTAATATAATATAAGTATATATTCTGTTTTCATTTTGTATTTTTATAACTTGGTTGGGCTTTGGCTTTTATTGGCACAGTTGAATTTGTTAATGTTTCATCCTATTTATATGATCTTACTTAATACTGTTTTAAAATGTTTTAAAAAATATTTCCTACCTTATCTTACTCTCCTCTTGGATTGCAAAAATTGTATGTTTGTGTGTGTGTTTGTGTGTGTGTGTGTATGAGTTCAGAGTGGCAATTATCTTTTTTTCCCATTAAAGTATTTGTGGGTTTTTTTTTATAGCAAGAAAACCACATTAATATATTTTCCCCACCAATATCAAGAATAAAAATAGTATCTACTGATTTCCCCCATGTAAGATGTATCATTGTTGCTTTCAAACCCCTACATACTTTGTTGTTGTCGAAAAAATATTGACTTTAAACTTCAGGTTAGTACTCACATGTATAGATATACCATTAGGCCATTTAACTTTGCATTTTGTTGTGTTGTCATAATATGTTAACATTTATATACAAGAAGGATAGGAAATACTTGGTATGTGGGCCTATGCTGACACACTGATAGAACCAAGCACCAGACATTGTGTACAGCAGTAAAATAGGATGGGTTAGATCTTACCCTTTTTGGCTTCTGCTAAAGGCTGGACCCTGGCACTGTGAGCAGACTTTCAATTTGGTGTTACTTCAGACATACATTCTTGATATATTTACGCGAGAGGGTAAACATTAAGAGTGAAAAAAAGTGAAAGAGGAGAACTCGTAAGCTTCTTTTTTGTGGTCCCAAGTAGTTCATCTTTGGCTCCAAACTTAATGTCCTGAAATAAAAAATGAAAAACTCCGTAGTTTTATGTGAATATTTTACTTAGGATTTTCACATCTATTTTAGAATGGAAGGATATATTATAGTTTTATCATTGTTTTTGGCCTTTGTTATCATCTTTGCCCTTTTTTGATCAATTAGTTATATGCCAATTAATTAATTTTATTTACTTTTCTCCATTTGCAAATATATATTATGGGAATAACTATTCCTTAAACGTTTGAAAGAGTTCCTAAACAGTGAAATTATCTATGCCCAGGTCTTTTTTTCCTGGCTAGTTTTATTAAAGTGTTCAATTTTTCTTTACTTATTGCTTCATTTCCCCCCTCAGATCTGTAGAAATTTCCAATGCGTAAATGCTTCTGTTCTGAATTATGACTGTGACATTCAGAAGAAGTGCCATGGACATGGGGTGAGTCATGTTTTCTTTCAGCTTGTTCATGGAAGTAATGCTGAGGAATCCCAGTGAATGTTATGTGAGACTTCCCAAGACTTAAATTTTTAGATTGGGGAATTTATATACCTGATACATTTTTTATTCTTAAAGAGTGTCTATGAATTTGCATGAATTTAGTTCTTTCTCTTGGTTTCTAATCTAGAGTTCATGATTTAGAACAACATTCACAATGAACAAAATGGTGTTTTGTTTGTTTTGAAGGTATGTAATAGCAATAAGAATTGTCACTGTGAAAATGGCTGGGCTCCCCCAAATTGTGAGACTAAAGGATACGGAGGAAGTGTGGACAGTGGACCTACATATAATGGCAAGTAACATAGAAGAAAATTAGTGTGATCTCCCAGTGGCCCATGTCAGTTATTGGGCATCCTTATACCTTTCCCACACTTCTCACGGCACTTATAGTTATGTTGGTTCTGCCTCCTGAATTTTTCACAGATGTTTCCATTTCTTTCATCACTGTTAATTACCTTCAATTTCTTGCCTGGTCTTGCAGAATGGCCTCTTAACTAGCTCCCTCTTTCCCATCTTGCTTCCTAATCCACATTCCACACTATAGAGTTTCAGTGTTATCCTTCAAGAATTCAGTTTTGATTATGCTAGTGTCTTGCTTGAAATTCAGTGCTTCTGCATTGCTATTAGAATGAAGTACAAAAATCCTTAACATGGCTTAAATGCCCTGCATGATTTTTCCTAGCTTCACTTTTCCAACCTCATTTCACTATGCTTAAGATTGTAACTTCTTTTATTTCCTCTAATAAGCTGCTACTCTCTTTTTTACCTCTGGGCTTTCATACCATACTAGTGGTCCAGTGCACGAAATTTGTGTACATTATAAGGGGATTAATTAGAGGAAATATTTTAATATTGCTATTTGCCCTTTCTCTATAATAGAAGTGTCAGAGATTAAAGAAAATTAGTAAAATGTATATGAAAATCTTCCTCCTGTCAGAGTCTGGGGTGCACCATGGAACCCAAAGTCAAGTCTTCAACCACCCATGTGCACCTCAAAATTGCTTGAGACCCAAACCTGGACGGCCCTCCTTCATTGGGCTAGATCCAGACCCGATCAGTCTCACCCTGACAAGCCCTGCCGGGTTGGGGGGGGAGTGCAGCCTCAGGTCCCCTGGGTGCCAGGGCAGGGAGGCACGGCTTGAGGTCCCCCATCAAGCCCTGCTGGGCGGAGGGAGTGGCCTGTGATCCCCCAGCCTGGTGCCGGGGCAGGGGGCACAGCCTGAGGTCCCCTGGCCTGGTGCTGGGGTGGGGGGCATGGCCTGAGGTCCCCTAGCCCAGCACCAGGGTGGAGGGCACCTTGAGGGCCCACGTCAAGTCCCGCTGGGTGGGGGCACAGCCTCAGGTCCCCTGGCCTGGGGCCAGGGCGGGGGGATGGCCTGAGGTCTCCTGTCAAGCCCTGCGGGTGGAAGGCACAACCTGAGGTCTCCTGTCAAGCCCCATGCAGGAGGTGGGTGGGCGTGTAGCCTCAGGTCCCTGCTGATTGCTCCTTAAGGCTCGTTATGGGAACTTAGCCTCAGCTGTGGGTGCAAATTGACCAGAGTGATGGTCGATTTGCATATTCCCTCTTTATTATATAAGATATACACAGATATGTCATATGTAGTACATTTAGACATTAATTGACCTTCAGTAAAGAAGTTTTTCTGGCCTGACCTATATAAATCCCAGAATCTTTTTAATTTTTTTGACATTACAATTTACATTCAGTATTATCCTGTATTAGTTTCAGATGCACAGCATAGTGACTAGAAAATCGTGTACTTTACAGAATGGTCCCCTTAATGTTTTAAGTATTTGTGTGTATGATATCATTTATTATATTCCATATGCTGTAATGTATATTTCTCTGACTATTCTGTAACTATCGATTTTTACTTCTTAATCCCTTCACGTTTTTCACCTAGTTCCAACCCCACATCCCCTCTGACAACTGTCAGTTTGTTCACTGTATCTATGAGTCTGTTTCTATTTTGTTTATTTTGTTCTTTAGATTTCACATATAAGTGAAATCATGTGGTATTTGTCTTTCTCTGACTTATTTCACTTAGTATAATACCCTCTGGGTTCATCCATGTTGTCATAAAAGGTAAGATTTCATTCTTTTTAATGGTCACGTAATATTCCACTATATATATGTGCGACAGCTTTCTTATCCATTCATTTATTGATGGGCACCTGGGTTGCTTCCATATCTTGGCTATTGTAAATAATATTGTAGTGAACATGGGGTGCATATATTCTGTTGAATTAGTGTTTCAGGTTTCTTTGGATTTATTTCCAGAAGTGTAATCACTGGATCATAAGGCTTTTTTTTGTTTTTTGGGAACCTCCACAGTGTTTTCCATAGTGGTTGCACCAATCTGCATCTCACTAACAGTGCACCAGGGTTCTCTTTTCTCCACATCTTCAGCAACACTTGTTTGTTGATTTCTTGATAATAGCCATCCTGACAGGTGTGAGGTGGTACTTCATTGAAATATTTATTTGTATTTCTCTGATGATGAGCGATGTTGAGCAACTTTTTTTTTCTATTTTCCTCTTTCCTCTTCTTCAGGGACTCTAAGTACATGTATATTTGATAACTTGAAGTTCTTTCACACCTCATTTATTTGCCTTGATTATTTTATTGTTTATGCTCTCTTTATCAATAGTTTGTATTGTTATTTTTCAAGTTCACTCTTCTATGGTATCTGATCTGCCATTAATTACATGCAGTGTAATTTTTATCTTTGTATTTTTTAACCTCTGTAAGGTCTATTTTTTTTTTTTTGGTATCTTTTATGTCTCTACAAAGCATGTTCAATCTTTACTCTAGCTTCTTGAACATATGGAATACACTCCTAACTTCTTAAGTCCTTGTCTACTAATTCTATCATCTGTAATTGGTTAGTTTTGATTTTTTTCACCTCATTTTGGATCATATTTTCCTGCTTTTCTGCATGCCTTGTCATTTTTTTACTGGATTCCAGAAATTTGTGAATTTTGCCTTTTTCTGGATAGTAGATATTTTGGGATTTATATTGATGAACTTTGTTCCAGTTTGCTTATGTTACTTGAACATAATTTATAGCTTGATCCTTTTGGGTTTTGCTTTTAAGCTATTTAGGGAGGACCATAGTAGCAGTTAGCCTGGGCTAATTTGCCCTATTACTGAGACCAAACTTCTTCTGTCTATTCTACTCAATTCCATAGTAATTATGGAGTTTCCCACAAGAAACAGTAGGAACAGGCACTTTTCCCAGCCCTGTGTGAGTTGTGGGATATGTTCTCACTAATTATTACAGGTCATTTTTTCTCTGGCTTCTGATGGTTTCCTTCTATGCATATGTAGGTCAGTACTCAACTGATGTTAGAGGAACCCTTTGCAGAGTTCTCAAGTACTCTCTGTGCAGCTCCCTCCTTCTGGTTCTTTACCTAATGGACTCTAGCTGCTTTGGGGACAACCAGTGTGGGAGCCCCTTACATGTCCAGCATGGTTCAGGGTTCCTATTCAGGGTTCGAGTTCTTGAGGAGGCTGCACACAAAATGAAGAGAGAGTAGAAGAGAATCAATTTGGAAACTGGGGGACCAGGCGTGGAGTCTACCTCTAGTGGATATGACTGCCCACTGGTGCCTGGGCTTCACCAGCCTTTTATTGAGTCTCTGAGAAAACAACCATATCCTTAGGCAGGAAATTCAGACAACAAACAGGCAGCAAGCATTTACAGGTAAATAACAGGTGGGGGTTTGTTTTAACTAAAATGTTTCAATTTAATGGGTGCATAGCTCTGACCTTTCAGAACAACCAAGGTTGGTGAAAACAATCAGTTTCCAGCAAACCAGCTCCATTTCCTAAACTCAAGGAGATCACTGAGCTTTACATGGGTTTCCTCACTCCTCATCATGATCTGTTAACTTTTAGCAGGCAGCAAACTGGGACAATTTTGTAAAAATTTTCCTCTTACTCATTTTCTATCTCAGGTATCATTGTTCTTCATTGCCTGATGTTCAGTGTCTTGAAGTGTTTGCTTTATATATTTTGCCTGGTTTTGTGGTTGTTACAGCTGGCAGGATAAATCTAGTCCCTGTTACTCCACCTTGACTAGAAGTAGAAGTCAGAACTAATGGCCCCGTATCATTCCATCAAATGGATGTGCTCAACTTGACTTAGCTGTTTTGTAATTATTAGATGTTTAGGTTGCTTCTAAGTTTTTTAACATTTAAATTCTGCCATATTTATTTATTTTTAAATTAATTTATTGGGGGTGACATTGGTTAATAAAATTGTTTCTAAGTTTTTTATATATACTAGTAACAGTGTAGTGTATATCTTAATACTTATGCATATTTTTCCAGTTGGAGGATAAATTACTAGAAATGAGATTACTAGGTTGAAGGGTATAATCTTTTTTATAGTTCTTGATAAAAATTTCAAATGAATTTATGTCATGCTACCAACAGAAGGTACCAGTTAGAAGGTACCAATGTTAGATTCTTTAATCAAAATTTTGTCTATTAGTAGGTATGAAATGATATAATCAAGCTTGCTTTAATATTTCTATATTTTTAATTGGGTTGAATGTTGTTTCATGTAATGTCATACAATTTTTAAAAGAAATTTCTGGTACTTTTAAAAACTTAAAATTGTGAGGAAAAATTTTACAGCATGTCATTCCTGTTCATATTTACTATAGCCTTTCCCTCAAGACCATGGAACAGATAAAGTTAATATTAATTAGTGAATTTTAAAAGTATAATGAGAAAATCCAGAAGCCATAAAAAATGAGGTTGATAAATTCAATTATCCAAGAATAATAAACTTAAGCTTGGAAAGAAGCATTGAAAAGCTAATGGCAAATTGGGGGGAATGCTTCCAGCTCATACACAGGCAAAGCTAATATCCCTAATACATAAAGAGCTTTTAGAAATTGAGAAGGAAAACACCCATTGTCCAGTATAATAGTCAAAGGACTGAGCAGAAAAGATATTACATTTCCTTAAGTATGAAAAGTTGCTCAACTCATAGTGTGAAAAAAAAAAAAAGAAATGCAAGTTAAAATGATATAAGATATTAGAGGCCTGGTGCACAAAATTCATGCACTCGGCGGGGGGGCTGTCCCTCAACCCCGCCTGCACCCTCTCACAATCCGGGATCACTTGGGTAGGGTCCTTAAGGCTTGGCCTGAGATGAGGGCCTATTGGGGCTTTCCTTCCCCCGGCTGCAGCCAGCTGGCCCTACCCCTGCTGCTGCCACTGCTTGCATTCTGTGCAGCATTGCCCCATCTCCCTGCCCCCCATCACTGGTGGCCTCCCTTTTCAGGCAACAGGCATGAGGAGCGATGGCTTGGCTGGCCTGGGCCTCCCTCTTTCTTTGCTTGGGAGAGTGGCCAGCTCTGTGAGGGGCTGTCTGCCTGCCTGATCGCCCTAACCACTTGCTTGGGGGTGGGGCCAGCCCCACAAGGGGCGATGGTGGTTCTAGTCTCTGGTCATTCTGGTAGTTATGCTTATGGTGGCTGGCCTTTTATTATATAGGATAATTTTCACTTACCAGGTTGGCTGACATGCACAAGTTTGACACTGTGGGTGAGGCTGTGATGAATTCTTATATATTTCTGGCTGGTGTGGTAAATTGTAACCACCATAATGGTGGTCAATTTGACAGGGCCTTAAAAAAATGAATGCATTTACCCTCTGATATGTAGTTCTGCTTTTTGGAAATTACTCTATAGATATGCCAGCACCCATTGTTATTATTCATTATAATAATAGCATTATTTTAGGGTTATTCATGGTAGCATTTTTAAATAACAAAAGATTAGAAAAATGAAAGTATCAGTTGGATACTGGTTCATTAAACTATAGGACATCCTTGCAATGTAGTTTTGTATAGCTGTAAAGAAGATGAGATGGTCCTCAGTGTATGGTTTGGGAAGATATATAGGTGAGTGAAAAAAGTAATGTACTAAGTAGTGTTTATGGTATGCTATCTTTTATGTAAGAAAAGGTTGACAACAATAACATATTTTATTCTTGCTTATATTTGCATGAAGAAATAATGTGAGATAATATAAGAAATGAATAAATGGTTCTTCTGGGGAAGGCAAAAAGAAGTGAGTAGGGATGAAGTATGAGCAGACTTTTCCATGTATATAATTTCTATCAGTTTAACTTTTGAACAATCTGAAGATTAATGTAAGACATTTATAATCACCTACTATGTTCTAGTTAATATGAGTGAACTTCTAATTTAATAATCATTAATATAAATCCTTCTCTCTAGAAAAGAACACTGCACTGAGGGATGGACTTCTAGTATTCTTCTTCTTAATTGTTCCCCTCCTTGTGCTTGCTGCTTTTGTCTTCTTCAAGAGAAATCAACTACGGCAACGCTGCTTCAGAAAGAAGAGATCCCAAACATATGAGTACTTAGATTCTTTTCTTCTAAATTCATGTAATATAATTTAAGTAATTATAATGATAATAGTCATATCATAGAGGCTGGTTTAAAAATAGGGTTCTAAATTTTCTCTCCATTTTTTGGACATTTTAGCAGGGGTAGAAGGATAGTGATGACTTAGCTACCTCTTAAAATGATGAGGGGAAAGTATTATGGTAACCAGCCTATATAGTACTGAAAATGGCTCTTAGAATTCATTTTGCTTAACATTGATGTCTGATAGTTGGGTAAGTAGGATTTTGGGCTACAGATTCTGCTTTGGACTTCTTAATTAGAGATTAAAATATGCAATAAAGATTTAAAAGTGTAAATGTTGAAATTTTTCTTGCATGTCTGTTTTAAGGATCAGTTCTCACAGAGGAAGAGCTGTTCAAATCACAGTTTGGGGAAAAGGATTTGTAAATTATAAGCTTTTAAGAAATAAATTTTGGTGGAAGAAAGAGTTTTCATAATTCAGACAACTAACATATCTAATCTCTGTGTTTAACACGTTTACTACTATCTCTTAACTATCATTTATATGTTGGCAATAGAATGTAACATAGATAAACATGGACCTTGTAATCAGCTCTAAATTTAAGTTCTAGTTTTTATTAGAATTATGAACTGGAATAATAAAACTCTTTGAATAGTAAAACTCTTATTTTACTTCATCTAAAATAATAATAATAATAATAATAATAATAATAATAATAATATCTGTCTCTTAAAGTTGATGTGAAGATTAAATGAATAAAGTATTAACAAGTACAACCCATAGCACATTAATTACTGTGTAATAACTTAGTAATAAGTTTTATTATGTTAATGATTTCTAGATATACATAATCCTTCTTGATTGCTTACCTTTACTTCATTGCTCTATTTTTCTCACACAGAGTATTTTCTTAGAGTATCCTGATGTGAGCTTTAATTTTTAACAAAGTCTACAACAGATTTATCTTCCTATCTGTTCTTTCTCTTTCTTACACACTTTAGACTGATCAAATCATGTAATTCCCCAGTCTGCATCTCCAAAATTTTAGCTATCTCCTATACATCTCTTCCTAGCTGACTTGCTTTTGCCTTAGCATGTCTGAAACTCAGCTGATATATTTTCAGCTTATCATTTGCTCCTTCTGAACTTCCTAGTTCTCAGAATGACTACTTTAAATTTTGTAGCTTAAGAGTATGTTTTTACTCCTCTCTGATTTTAGGAAGAATTGAGGAGAAAAGTCAAAGTTTAGTCTCATTGACCAAAATTTTATAATTTTTCAGAATTTCATTGTGAAACAGGTTAATAAAACTTTCTAGTACTGTAAGGATTAGAAATATGTGAAAGCTGTTAAAAATGCTGGGACAAATTTATCTGTCATCATAATCACTCTACCAACATCATTATTCTGTTTTTGGGAATATGCAAGGTATGCGTAATACGTCATGTAGAAATATTTTAATCTTCATTTAGCTCAAAAGTAATTCCGTCTTTCAGGTCAGATGGAAAAAATCAAGGAAAAGTTTCTAGACAACCAGTGAGTGTTCCTCGACATGTTTCTCCAGTGACTCCCCCCAGAGCAGCTGTAAGTTTAAAATGAAAAGTTGTATTTCTTTGCTATTATTATGGTCTCACATTTATTTAAAAAATAGGTTTTTATTGACTTCAGAGAGAGGAAGGGAGAGGAAGATAGAAACAGAACATCAATGATGAGAGAGAATCACCCATTGGTTGCTTCCTATACCCTCCCCCTCTCTAGGGATGGAACCTGTAATCCAGAAATGTGCCCTGACCTGTAATCGAACTGTTACCTCCTAATTCATGGATCAGGTCTTAATCAATCACTGAGTCACACCAGCTGGGCCAGTTTCACATTTTTAAAGGTTAAAAAATAATTATCACATATTAGAAATCTTAAGAGTTTAAGAATGTGATCTATAGGTGGTCTCTGGGTTAGTTAAGGAAATACCAGTAGGGACCCTGGCTCAAAGGAGAGGGAAGACATCTAGATCTCAAGAATGCCTTGCCTTGAAACCAAGTGGATCCCATGCTATCCCTGTTTATGTTTATGTCTGCTCTCTTCCCCTTCTCAATGCCTGGCCTCTGTAGGCATGTTACCAAAGACCTGGTATTGAACTGGAATACACTCAATTGTCTCCGCAGTGGGTCCAATAGTCACGCCTCCTCTGAATGTATTAGGAAGTATTGGGATAATGACATACTTTTCTCATCTGCATATATTAATAAGACATATGTAATATTACTTTGTAATTCTGTATTTTTAAATTATATTTATGGAGGGGGACATTGGTTAATAAAATTACATAGGTTTCAAGTGTACAGTTCTGATACATCATCTGTATATTACAATGTATGACCACCATTCAAAGTCAGATCTTTTTCCATCACGATATATTTGATCCCCTTTACCCTTTGCTACCCTCCTACCCCCTTCCGTCTGGTAACCACCATACTGTTGTCTGTATCTATGAGTTTTTATTTTATTTATTTTATTTTATTTTTTTTAAATTTATTTTTATTGTTCAGATTATTACAGTTGTTCCTCTTTTTTCCCCCATAGCTCCCCTCCTCCCAATTCCCACCCCAACCTCTGACCTTGCCCCCCCCATTGTCCTCATCCATAGGTGTACAATTATTGTCCAGTCTCTTCACGCATCCCCAACACCCTTAACCCCCAAAAATTGTC
>PVJC01012885.1:0-38935 GCA_004026665.1 Murina feae
AGCCTCAGATGCGGCTGGGGGCAGGTCCCCAGTGGCCACACACACACATACACACACACACACACACAAAAGGCGCCTGGCAGACTGGGGCCATCATAGGACATCCACTGAGGGGTCCCAGACTGTGAGAGGGCACAGGCCAGGCTGAGGGACTCCCTCCACCCCGAGTGCACAAATTTTTGTGCACCGGGCCCCTAGTGAGGATTAATAATAATATATGGGCAGCTCCCAAGCACATAGTAGGTATGTGGTGCACATAGTAGGTATTCATCAACATTGTCTCCTCTCCATCTCTGATGCACTTGTTTTGAAAGTCTTTGCTTTTTAAACATGTATTTTTATAAAAATTTTTTTTTCTTAAAGGCATGTGGCTTCATTGAATGTGCTCTGTTTGTATGGCTGATTGCCTTTCCATTGCCAAGTCCTGGCTGGACATTGGAAATGTCAGTGACAGGCCCACAAGGCTCATCATCACCATCATTTTTATTTATTTTTTATTTACTTTTTAAATATATTTTATTGATTTTTTATATTTATTTATTTATTTATTTATTTTTAAAAAATATATTTTATTGATTTTTTACAGAGAGGAAGGGAGAGGGATAGAGAGTTAGAAATATCGATGAGAGAGAAACATCGATCAGCTGCCTCCTGCACACCTCCCACTGGGGATGTGCCCGCAACCAAGGTACATGCCCTTGACTGGAATCGAACCTGGGACCCTTCAGTCCACAGGCCGATGCTCTGTCCACTGAGCCAAACCAGTTGGGGCCACTGCCGTCGTTTTTAAAAAGTCTGGCTAACCCAGTCAATGATTTTCTCTCCTCATTGACGTTTCTTTTTCTTTCTCCTTCTCCCTTCCTCTCTGAAATCACTAAAAATATCTAAAAAGAAATAACAGTCTGGCTATCAAGCAGAGCTCTCAGTTTTCCTCGTGCCTTCCCTTTCTTGAGCACCAGCGAATGCCCAAGTCCTCACCTGATGTCCCAGGCCCCCTTGACCTCAGCTTACCCTCCCACTCTCATTTCCAGGTTCCTCCCCATGCTCTTCCCGTCCCGCCCAAGTCCCATTTCCTCCCGGAGGTCTTCTCGGGGAACTCCCGCTGGAATGACTAGCTCATCTTGTCTGGTCCGTGCACTGATGCTCAAGTTATAGTTTACACTTCTGTCTCTCTCCTGTGGACCTGCCAGACGGGTCCACACAGCCGAAGCCTGAACTGGGTGGAACCTTGATAATCATTTGGCTCCTCTGGCTTCTTGTCCCCGCTTTTTTATCTGGGCGCCTAAAGCCCTGGGAGGAGAGAGGAGGTGCCCCCAGCCCTGCAGCAAGTCATGGAGAGCTGGGGCTGCAGCCTCGGTTGACTGCTGTTCTCATTATCTCCTGCCCCGGGGCAGAGACCGCGAACTCCCCACAGGCCTCCGCTCAGGCAGGCACCAGCAGTTGTAGCCACGAGAGTTCCCATCATGCTTCTAGGTGCTTGTTTGTCTTCTCAAATCCTATAACAGCCCTGAAAGGCAGGTATAACTACTCCCTTTCCTGCAAGACTATCATGAAAGCAGGAGGCGAAGGAACTTGTCCAGGTGAGCAGTTGGATCCCGTTAGAATGAAATCCAAGCGAAGGTCTCCCAGGCCTACTAGGCTGTCTGCGACCTGGCTCCCCACTCCCCCGGGACCTCATTCCTCGACCCTGCATCGTACCCAGCTACTACTCACCAAGCGTGGCCTCCTCTCAGGGGAGCCATGACAGCGTCCTGGTGATGTCAGGACCCACTGCGGTGACTCTTGGTGGCCCCAGCCTCCCAGGTTCGTGGCCCCTCTCCTGTAGGGACAGCCCCACTCTACCTCTGCCACTGTTTCCTGTGGCCCTGCCTCCGGTTTGCCATTGCCAGCACTGCACCCTTTCATCATCTCAGTTCCAAGTACCCCACCATTCTCATGTCCAGTCCCCTGCCCCCCTGGCATTTTAACATCAACTGTTCTTCACCCTCACATCTCCATTCCCGTTCCTGCCACCTTATTACAGGACTCACCCGATCGAATGTGAGCTCCGTGAGGGCCAGGATGCTGACCTGTTCACTCTGCCTCCAGCAGCTGAACTGGTGGACTAGTGGTTTGTTCCCTTTGTTTCACAGACGGGAAACTGGATAGGAGTGAGCACTGGATGAGGCTCAATGAGTAGCGGACTCCCTGAAACTGTGTTCTTCATCTTTGTCTCCACTGTCCCTGTTCTGTCCCACATTAGCAGCAGCCACACTGTAAACGTATCCCTGGTTCATGGCCTGCTTCCTCATCAGAATGTCAGCTCCATGGGTGGTGGGGAACATTGTTTTTTTCCTTCTGTATTTTCTGCATCAAGAACAGCCCAGCACATAGTAGGTGCTTGACAAATGTTTGCTGAGTGAGCGACGGTTAAGTGGGTCGGTGGGACCAAGGGCTGGCTCCTGAGGGTATTCTCGTCCACCACGCAGTGGTTTTCGAGTCCCGGAGTGCACGAAGTCCTGGAGCTTGGGACGTGCCAAGTCTCGCCGATGCGATTGCTGGACCAGCTGCTGCCCAGCAGAGGAGGACCCTCCCTGCAGAGGTCTCCTCATCATCTCCATGCACGAAGCCATGGTGAAGCTCCGAGGAGAGGCTGGAGCCTGCTCTAGGGCCTCCCTGATGCTCTAGCGTGGCCCTACCTTGGCCAGCACACGCACCCTTCCTTTCTGTCCCCCGCCTGAGGCTTTCTGTGTGTTGCCTTTGGTTCACGGTGTGTCCTGACCTCTTGTTTCACATGCTCTTCTTGCCTCAATCCCTGGCCACAGCCCGCCTGTCTTGTTTTCCCAGTAGTGAGAGCCTCTGCCGAATTCTGTACACAGAGGCGAGGGGAGGAGTTGAGGCCTGTTTAGCACTGAGGTCTGGATCCTTCCAGAGCAGAGGGCTCCCCCTGTGCCAGGCTGAGGTGTTTGTGAAGCATTTTGCCTTGTCCTCCACCGTTGGAGGATCACCATGGCCTGGCGGGGAGGTGGGCAGCCAAAGCGCTGTGGTTGTTTCTTAGCTGCGCCTTCTGGGAGTTCAAGTCTGGGTGATGGAACGTGGCTGGGCCTGGGCCCCAGCATCCCAACCGCCGCCCACGCCCCTGCTAGGTGACTCCACTGTGTGACTTGGGGCGAGTCCACCCTGGCTCCAATATCTGAGAAAAGAAGGGAATGAATATTGGCCTTTTGTTTGCTTTTAAAGCTTCATATTCTGTGGCCCCCAAACTAGGGCCAAACCCTGGGCTCCTGAGCCAGCCTCCGGGGAGTCAGCTGACTTTCCCTTTCCTTTTCTGTAAAATGGTCCAACAACGCCTGCCTCACTTTGCTCAGCCCACGGGGTCGGCGTCGTTGTAAGATTCACAATAGTAATTGGGAGGAGAGGTCAAGTGTAAAGGTCATGTGAAAGTAAATTCTTCATTCAGGTTTTGGTCTTTGCAGTGTCCTTGTGAGGAAGGCAGGCTAAGCATGGTCATAATAACACCAGCAGCCCACTGTTGATACTGCGCGTCGAGAACAGAGGGTTTTGATTTAACACGGTAACCGATGCTTCTGAATCCCGGCTCCTTCCCACAGGGTCTCAAGAAGACATGCGTGACCATGGACCAGGAGCGCCCACGCTCCGACCTCAGCATAAACAGCAGAAACAACCTCCGCAAGGTTTTGCATCTTGAATTTCTCTACAAGGAGAACAAGGTACATGCTTATGATGTTCTGGAACTGAGTTTGGCAATGTCAAAGCAGGCAGGGGCCCTGCCAGGCTGTTAGAGGTGGGCAGCAGGAAGCGGGCACCCCTGCGGTCAGGGAGAAACAGACCCAACCGGGTGCTGCCGAGTCCCAGCCGGGAGTCAGTTCAGCCCCAGCCAGGCTGGGCTGCCCCACGGGGGTGCTGCACTCGCCCAGCCATGAGGCTCCTTTTGAACCCAAACCTGTAACAGTTCTTCCCTGTGCTCCCCCTCCCCCTGAGGCTATTTTTAGTCAGGCTTGACTCAAGAAATAGTATTCAGTTTTACTAAAACTTTCTATTCCCTGCTCGCCTAAAGCTTTCCTTCTTCAGTTCTGAGTAATACGTTGCTCTTTAATTCAGGCAAAGGGAGACTTGGGTTCAGCCCCCAGGGGCATTGGAGTTGACAATGGGTGGGTGGGGGGACTTCCCGAATCCCTGGCCTCCCTGCTCCCCCCCCCCCCAATTTCAAGCTTCCTGGCACCTGTGGTTGTCCTTGCTGTGCTTGGCAAGGCTATGTGAGAGTGTGTGGCTCAGTTGGTATCTACCTCCCCTACCACCAGCAGGCCAGAGATGGTATCTGTTTTGTTCACTATTGTGTCCCCATACTTACCATGCTGCCTGATGATGTAGTAAGTAGTCAGTATGCATTTCTGGGTTATGACAGACTGACTGAATAAATGAATGGATGGATGGGTGGATGGATGGAGCTGGCATTCTGACTTAATTGCTCTTTCTGTTATGAAGACAGAATCTTCTAACTGGATTGAAGAATGGTCTCTCCTGCAGATGTTGCCTGGGGGGAGGGCACAGTGTCACATCTGGAAAGAACCTGATGACCATGTAGTTAGCATTTGTTGCAATTTTAAAGAAGGGTGTACAATGACGTCACCTGCAGAGGTTTCATGGAAAACAAAGGGTAGAGCAGTCCCGTTTGAGACAGAAATGAAAAGATCCTGCCTCCTGGCCTCCTGGGCAGCCCTTCAGGGACTAGCTACGCTGCTTTTAAAGCACCGATGGGACAGGGGACAAGAGCCAGAGAAAAGCGGCTTGTCAAGGTCTCAGTATTTCCCCAGTAGGAGCCGCAAGAACCAGGTCCTCCGTTTCCCAGTCCTACCCCAGTAATGACTGCCAAGCTTCCTTTAACTGCAACCCTTTTCTCAAATGACATCTGAGCAGTTGGGTTGGGATGGGTCTGGGCATCCCCCAGCCCTCCGAGGTTGAGACCTCCGGGGGAACTCAGAACCACCCTGTGCACATACGTCGCAGCCCAGGGAGGAACTAGGCCGGGTTTCCCTCATAAAGTGAAGGAAATCCAAGCAAACCTATAAAGCGCGAGAGGTGAGGAGCAGGAGGTGGGCCACCCACGGGACCGCTCAGATGCCCAAGGCCTCGTGCTCCACTCGGAGGAGAAAGGGCAGTGGCAGCCGGGAGGTCCTGGCAGAGGCTCAGGAAGGACAGCGAACAGATGGCCCTCGTCCCCCGGCCTTGGGGTGACACTCAGGCCCCTCCATGTCCTGCATGCGGTCAGCTGAAGTCCTACAGAGAGAAGATGAGTGACCCACATCTCCAGACCCCTCATTGGCTGCAGAAGGCAGACAGTGGACTGTACATTTTAGAAAGATTTTTCCACAGAGAGTGGGACAGTTAACCAGAAAATTCAATGAACATTCCGGGGCAGTGGGGTTTTTCATGTAAACGCCTCTTTACCCAGTTTCCTAGGCATCTTTGCCACTCAAGTTATTTTTATCTCTTTACTATAGTCTCCCTGAGGTAACTATTGTTAAAGGTACTTGAGATGTTTTCATTAGATCTTGATAAGTGCCCTGATTCTTCGATGTATATAGTGGTCATTAGCTATTAAACAATTATTTGGAGCTTAAAATTTATTTATTATCTGTTGCATAATGACATTGACATTTATTTATTTATTATCTGTTGCATAATGACATTGACATTCACACAAAGCCAGCACGATTCCAGGGAAGTCCTGCAATTTAATGCGAATCCCAGGAGCGCGTCTGTCCCTTTTAAGTATCCGATAGGTATACGTATATACAATTCTATATAGAATCGAGGCTTTGAGAAATGGTGTCTAGATTCATATAATGGCTGTGTTTCTTATGAGCAAAGTGATATGAAAAGCCATAAAGTATAATTCAGGTAATCAGGGCCTTAAATCTCCTGTATTGAAAGAAAAAACAAGGAGGCTGAAATAAACTAAAATATATATCTTCCTCCTGACTCGCTTTCTTGTCAGATTTATTTATTTATTCATTTATTTTTAATATATTTTATTGATTTTTTACGGAGAGGAAGGGAGAGGGATAGAGAGTTGGAAACATTGATGAGAGAGAAACATCGATCAGCTGCCCCCCTCACACCCCCTACTGGGGATATGCCCACAACCAAGGTACATGCCCTTGACCAGAATCGAACCTGGGACCTTTTAGTCCGCAGGCCTACGCTCTATCCACTGAGCCAAACCAGTCGGGGCTGTAAGTTTTATTTAGATTTAGATAAATGTATCTTTGGGGTCTCATAATAATAATAATAAAAAAGCCATCTCTGGTTCTGACTACCCGATCACCCTGTTGAATTTGGTCCCAGCCCGTCTGGCTGGGGGTCTTGCCCCCTGAGTTCTGCTGCGTAGACCAGGGGAGTAAGAAGGGGCGAGGACTGGGTGTGCCCAAGGGTTCCCTCTGTGCCAGGCTCTCCGTCTCGTACTTTACTGCTCCGATTGCAAAAAACCCCACCGGATGCCCCATGTCTGGCTGCACTTCCCAAGGGCTTGGTTTCCGGGCAATGGCGTGGGGACTGACAGTGTTACCTGGCCCGGCCCTGAGACCAGCCTGTGATCACGGCTTCGATGGCTTCTGTCCACTTTACGGAGGGGATTTGAAGGTAAAACCAGGCTCCAGTCTTTGTGGTTTAAGACTCAGCGGGGCCTAGGAACATGCATTTTTAAAAGATGTCCTGAGGTAATATTTGGTACAGTCAGGGTTAGGGAATACTGATTTTATTTATTTCCACAACCAACTACTGAAGACTTTCATTGATCGCTTTACTTTTTTAAGATTGGAGTGTTAACCGAGTCAATCCTGAGGGCCTCTCTATGCTCTTGGCAGTTACCTGCTGCGTTCTCCAGTGCTCAGTGTCAGGTGCAGGGGATGTGAAATAAGAGCATATCCAGATCCTAAATGTTTACAAACTTTGGAGTTAGCAATCCCTAAAGGCTTAATTTTTTTGAAATGAAAGGGTATATATTTTATAAAGTTATTCTCAGGAGAAAAAGACAAGATGAAATTTAAATTTAAATTCAATTGCCTGTCTTATGCAATGGAGGCTAGCTCTTTTAGGATAGAGATTTTGTCTTCATCTGTCATAATCCAATCCATCATATAAAATAATAGGCAGTCGGGAAAGAGTGCACTACTGAGAAGTTGACAAATCTATGCGAAAGAATTAGAATAGCCATCTTTGCTACCATTCTTCTGAAGCTGTACATGCAATTAATGATATGTTCTTCTTCCACTGACAGGCAAAGGAAAATCCTCTAAAAACAAGCCTTGAACTCATTACCAGATACTTTCTGGATCACTTTGAAAATACTGCTAACAACTTCACTCAAGAAACACCAATGCCTGCACTCTCACTTCCAAAGAAAAGTAACAAATTACCGTTGAGATGCTCAGAGGCCACACTGGTAAATATATATGACCTTGCAGATGAAGATGCGGCATGGAGAACATCACTATCAGAAACGAGCAAAGCCAGGTATCTCCTCTGTTTACGCTGTGGGTGACTTTCCTGTCGCTGTAACCAACTACTCTAAACTCAGTGGCTGGAACAGAGTTCTCCAGAGAAATAGAACCAGTAGGAACCAAGAGGGTGTGTGTGTGTGTGTAGAGAGAGATTTATTTTTAGCTTGTGATTGTGGGAGTGGGGAAGTCTGAAATCTATAGAGCATGTTGGCAACTCAGGCAGAATTACTTCTCTGGGAATCTCAGTTTTTGCTCTTAAGGTTTTTAACAGATTGAGTGAAGCCCACCCATATTACCTAGATGGTCTCCTTTGCTTTACATCAGCTGATTGTAGATGTGAATCACGTCTAAAAAATACTTTCATGGCAATATGTAGGCTAGTATTTGACCAAACAACTGGGCACCACAGCCTAGCCAAATTGACATAAAATTTGACATATGAAAATATCATTGTGGTCTCTTCGATCAACACGAATGGTTATCTTGCAGTCCTGGAAATCAGAAGTCCAGAATTGGCCTCACTGGTTAATGGCACAGTGTAGAGCTTGTTCCTTCTGGAGACTCGGGAGAATCTGTTTCTTCTCCCCTGGCAGCTTCTGGTGGCCACCTGTGGTCCTTGGCTTGTACCACTTCCTCTGTCTTTTGGGTAAATCACTCCAACCTCTCTCTGTCGTCACACCTCCCGCTGCTGACTCTGACCCTCCTGTCTCCCTCTACTGACGACCCTTGTGATTGTAATGTGCGCGCCCAGATAACCGAGCATAATCTCCCCACCTTGAGATCTTTAACTTAATCACACCTTTTCCATATAAGGTAATACATCATAGATTCTGGGGGTCCGGACCTCTCAGCCTTCCACACTCTGTGCTGTTAAAATTCCTGTCTTGGAGCATTGCTGCTTTCCTCCGGAGGCCGTGGGAATGACCACTTTGTGATGGAGGATGTGTGTGATTTAAAAGTTCAAATTCAGGATTCAGAAGGATTTTGTTAACTTCTTAAAATACAACTAAACACTGGAGATGTGGGAAAATCTGAAAAATAAGGCCTTTAGGAACACTTAGGAAGAAAATGAACTGGCATTCTTTTTAAATTTATTTCATAATCCTCACCCGAGGGTATGTTTTTGTTGATTTTAGAAACAGAGGAAGGGAGGGAGGAAGGGAAGAGGTGGGGAGAGGCAGAGGAAGAGGGAGGTAGAGAGAGAGGGAAAGAGGGAGAGAAAGAGAAACATCGATGTGAGGAGAAACATCGATCGGTTGCCTCCTGTACTTGCCCAACTATTGAACCTGCAACCTTTTTTGGTGCCCAGGACAGTGCTCTAACCAACTCGGCCAGCTGGCCAGGGTGAACTGGCATTCCTGATCACCCTGTTACTTGGAAAACTGTCCTGTTACATTGGAAAACTGTCCTGTTACATTGTGGCCTTAACACTCTGGTGTGGTCTCTGAGGCTGAGTCCCACCCCCTGGAATGGGTGTCTTCTTCCAGGGCTTTCCACAGGGGAGGCAAAGGGGAGGGTGTGGGTGTCCAGCTGCCAGAAGGTGAGGACCATTAAACAACCCACGGCCAAGAGCTGAACGTTAACGAGAGGCGTGAAGGAGGTTCCTCCTCCACAGACTCGCCCGGCCTGGCTGGGCAAGGAAATACCTCTGAAATGATAAATGCCGCCCTGCAGTAGCTGAAGCTGTTCCATCCGTAGCCCACGCTCACACCCGGGTGCGATCCTCAGCTCCTCTTTGCCCACGAGTTGTGCATCTCTGAGTCCTCACTGAGGTAAACTCTCCTCTGCTTCCTCTGCAAGACCAGGCTCTCCTCTGGTCCCCAGGACTCCAGCGATCTCTTTGACTCTCCCGACTCTCCCGACCTGAGGCTGAGCGTCCCACTGATCCTCTGCCCTGCCGCTCCGCTGCCCAAAGGCCTGCAGACGTTCCCTGTAGCTTTAGGGTAAAATCCAAACTCCTCAGGATCACTTGCAAAACGCTTTCCGTGGGCAGGACCACGGCTCACCTAGGCGGGTGCTGCTTTGCCAGCCTCCACTGTACCCGCTCCTGGTCACCGGTCTCCCAGGCTGCCTTTCTGTCAGGCCCAGCTGCTGCCTTTTTCAGAAGCCCTCCTGCGTCTCTCCAGGCTGGTTCCACATCCTTCCTCTGCTTGCCATGCCCCCATCATAGCACACGTGACCGCCTCTCATGCGGACTCACTGCTTGGTAAGCAGCTTGGCACGGCAGGCGCCAGTGCCCCTGTATGCCAGGCCCGGGGAGAGAACCGCACAGCCTGTGTCAGGTGCTGGCGCTGAGGATCACAAGCCGGATTCCTCTTTATCTGTCGCCTCCCCATTCCCGTTCCTGCTCACTCCTGTGGCTCTCACTTTCGCACCCTCTTGTTTTCTCCTGTTCTCTTTCTCTCTCTCTCTCTCTCTCTCTCTCTCTCTCTCTCTCTCTCTCTCTCTCTCTCCCTCTCTCCCTCCCTCCCTCCCTCTCTCCCTCCCTCCCTCCCTCCCTCCCCCTCTCTCCCCCTCGTACCCCTTTTCTCTTCCAGTGCCAAGCTGCCCTGAAAATGGAGCTGCGGGCATGTGTAGCCTTACTGAACCTTAGCTGTCTGTCGGGAGGCCACGTTTGCCACAGCCTCTGCCACACGTCATGGCGTGCAGTAACATGGCTCCCCATGTGCCCTGACATGTGGAGGGCTGCACTTTTCCTGCATCTCGGGTCTCGAGATAGGAGAGTGTATAAATAGTTGAGGGAGCCTATCGTGGATTGTCAGCTCCGACTTTGTGTCTTGCTCCCTGATACTGAGGTAATTTCTATTCTTACCTTTAACAACGCCGCACTGGCTGGCTGGGAGTCACTGCGGACTGTGAGTGGCTTGCTGGGAGCGCCTGTTGAACATGGATTTTGTTTTCGTGGTTAGTGATTCCTTTTGGGGAGTCTGTTTTAATGGAAATACTCTTTTTTTGCAGGCATGACCATCTTGATGGGGATATACTTGGCAATTTTGTATCATCCAAAAGGCCCCCCCACAAAAGTAAGCCGGTGCAGACTGTCCTGGCCGAGAGCCCCGCCGGGGCCCCTGCCTGGGAGAAGAAAGACAAGCTCCAGCCGTCAGAGCCTTCCTTGGACACAAAGAGGGTGGGAGAGAAGTTTAGGACCAAGTCTAGCCTGATTGTCCGAGGCCTGATGGCCGGGCCCACCACCAGCTGCACACAGGTGGTTGCTCTGTCCTGTTTTGTGAGTGGAAAGTGGGAGCTTGCCTGGGTGTGTGTGTGTGAGCTGTGTTCTCCCCGGCAACTCGCTTATGTTATTGCCAGCGGCAGGGATACCGAGGGTGCCCTGCCTGGGTCCTCTAAGGACCAGCAGCACTCACATCGCCACTGCAGATGTCAACACCGCGGACACAGCGAGTCATTTGTATTATCATTGTGAGAGTGGTTGCAGGGGTCCTCAAACTTTTTAAACGGGGGGCCAGTTCGCTGTTCCTCAGACCATTGGAGGGCTGAACTATAGTTTAAGAAAAAAACCTATGAACAAATTTCTATGCATGCTACACATACTTATTTTAAGCAGGGCAGGCAGCGGCGGCAAAAACACCCGGCAGGCCGGATAAATGTCCTCGGCGAGCCGCATGTGGCCCGCGGGCCGTAGTTTGAGGATGCCTGGGTTAGGGTGTGGCGACCCCACGGATGGCGGGCCAGACTTAGAACTGGCGGAGCGTTGAATGCCAGGGTCCTGCTGTTCATGACGGTCTAATCCTCTAGTCTGTGCCGTTGAGACCCCTCCTGGCAGGGATGAGGGTGACAACGGATCTGCTTTACCATCAACAGGTTGCCGCGAACTTGTCCTTTCAGTAGCCGTTCTGTGTGCTTTTGCCCTGGGGTAGCTGAGGACAGGTGGTTGTAGAATCTCCTCAAGTTTTCTGGAGCCATTGAGGTGTTTTGTGGGCCATTGAGATCCTGGGCCAGACTTCTGGGTTGCCCAAGAGGAAAGAGCAAGACTTGCTGGTATTTCATCCGTTTTCATAGTTACCAGTCAGTTCTGCACGGACTAAGGATGAGTAAGAGGCCAGGCTTCCTCCCTTGGCCGGAGCTTGGGTCTTGGTGGGAACGGTGACTCACGCGTTCCGTGCCCTGTGGCAGGGGACGCCCTGGGCAAACGTTTGGAGGAGGTCTCTAGTAATTCCCGCTGGGCGAGAACAGGACAGAATTAGCTCCCCTTATTAGCATAGCTTTTCCCGTTTGGCTCAGGATCATTTGTGGAAATGCTGAGAGGGCCATGAAAAGCCCGGCAGGTATATTTTGGTCCCCTAGGTTGGTAATGTGACTTAAGATTTCATCAGTTAATCATGGACAGTAAGAAAGGACATACCAGTTGACTCCTTTGGAATTCCTTCATTTCAAAAATGATGGAAATCAGGGCCTGCTAGGTCTAGGTCACTGAACGGGAGCTCTGTGGACACCAGAGGTGAAGGAAGAGTGGCCTTTGCCACTCCTGGTCTCCTGGCAGGAGGCGGTAAGGCTGGCAGTGAAGCCACACACAGGAGCTGGTGTTTGCGAACCACTGTGCCAGGGCTGGCTCTGTGTTGGCGCCTTCCACGGGTTCTCCTGCAGCCCTCATGCCATCCTTGGGGAGACAGGCACCCAGGTCCCCAGTCGCTCCTCCACAGCCTCAGGCTAGATATGTTCTGGAATTTAGAACTCATTTTCCAGAAGAGAAACTCAGTGCATAAACCACATACCGTAACGCCTGCAGTTATGTGGCAGGTGGTGTTTGCAGAACAAAAACAGTAATATGTCTGGAACTCAACTCTTAAAAAAAGACTAAGCAACCTTAAAGCAGTTAAAAAGAATTTGATTCCACAAGAAATATTTGGGGATTTAGAAGTCACAGGTAGTGATGATTATGGACACGTTGCCTTACAGGGGAGGGATGTGGGGGGCAGAGAAGTACAGTGGCTTGCCTTAGGGGACACAACTGGTGGGTGGTGACACAGGAGCCAGAACCCAGGCTTCACCCTGGAGCCACGTGTTTCCCTTCTGAACCTGCTCCCTCGGCCCTCTCTCGGGGTTCACGCAGGTGGGGTGCAGTGGACGCATTACGGAGGCGAAGCCTTTGGGAATCTCATGAAGGAAGAGGCGGCTTTCAGAGGAGGACTCGGGGATGGAATGGGCTTTCCTGGGGGAGGGAACATCAAGGGCAAACGCTCCCACTTCTCTTGCAGGGACCTCACTTTTGTCCTTGTCCCTTTCAGGACTCCCTCCACAAGCGCTCCCTGCGGAGGCCCTTGGCCCTGAGCAGCGTGGCCCAGTCCCAGGAGGAGGAGGAGGGTCGGAGAGCCCCAGAGCTGCCCACCCGCCCCCTGGCCTGCCCTGTCCCACAGGAGGGCCTGGCTCCCAGCGCCTGCCCCGCCTCCAGGAGCCCCCTGGGCCAGCTCAGTGAGCCCCCTGCAGAGAAGCACAGGCCCATAGCCGGCACCCCGCCCCAGCCCAGCCCAGGCCTGCTCCAGGGCAGCGGCCGGTGGAGAGGACTTTCCAAGGACAACCCAGCCGCTGATGGCTGCCCGGAAGCCGATGGGACGCCCTTGAAGTTCTCCTTGCTGGGAGGGAGTGCCAGGGCGACCCAGGAGAGGCTGGAAAGAGCATTTAAGAGGCAGGGCAACCAGTGCCTGCCCCTCAGGTGAGCTTGCTGTGCCCGGTGACACCGCCTCCTAGAGAGCCATCCAGTCCCCATGGCTCCTGGGGCTCGCCAGGTATGGCTGTGAAGGAGGGAAGGTGATTGTGGCCACCCTGTCGGGGAGACAGCAGCCCAGAGACCACACACAGGATCCATGGGGAGGCTGCTTTGGCCTCTATTACTTCTCACGGCCAAGAAAGTTCCAGCAGATGATCTCACACCCCTGGCAACACGCTCAGGGGTGGAAGGGGGATGATCAGCTTCTACTCCTGCAAGGCTCCCGCGGGGCCATTTTTAAACCCCAGTCTTGCCCGATCAACGTGGCTCAGTAGTTGAGCATCAATCTATGAACCAGGAGGCCACAGCTCGATTCCCAGTCAGCAGGCTCAGTCTCCCGTGGGAGGCGTGCAGGAGGCGAGCAATCAATGATTCTCATCATTGATGTTTCTATCTTTCTCTCCCTCTCCCCTCCTCTCTGAAATATATATAAAATATAAATGAAATCTTATTTTTTTTTCTTACACAGCAGACCTGGGTGATACCCACAGTGGTTGATTTTGAATGTTAAACCATCCCACATTCCTGGTATAAACCCACTTGGCTATAACATACGATCTTTTGATGTATTGTTGGGTTTAATTTATTAATATTTTGTGTAGGGTTTTGTGAAGGAGAATTTGGTTAATTTCCTTTCTGACAATTCATTCGTCTGGTATTTAGGATAAGCTAGAAGTCACCCTTCTTTCTCCCATTCTCTTGAAGAGAGAGTGGTTATTTCTTTCTTAAATATTTAGGAGAATTTACTAGTCTTCTGAGCATTGAGTTTAAATTATGAATTTAATTGAAAAAAATTAAATTCAGATTGTCTTATTTTTTCATGTATCAATTTTGCAAGTTGTGTTTTTTCCAAGGAGTTTTACCACTTGTTTTAAACGTATTGGTACAAAACTGTGTAAATATAATATCCTCTTATTATCACGAAAAGTCTGTATGGACTGCATCCCCGATACTGGTAATTTGGGTTTTCCCTATTTTTTGACTCATCTTACTAGGGGCTTATCAATTGTGTACTATTTCAAAGAGATAACTTTTGTTTTTGTATATATTTTTTCTGTTTCATTGATTTTTCACTCTTTTTTTTTTTATAATCCACTCTTTTTTTTATTATTATTATTACATAAAGTTTTACAAAGATTGGTACATATATCTCTTTTCCCCCCAGCCCTTCCCCCAGCCTCCCCTACCCCCCAGTGTTTTGTGTCCATTAGTTATGCTTAAATGCATGCACCAAAGTCCCTCACTCTTAACTGTTATTCTTTCTTTCTTTCTACTTTCTTGGAGTTTATCTTGCCATTATTTCCTATTTTATTGATATGGATCTTAAATCGTTGACTCTTAGCCTTCTTTGGTGCTGTCCTTTAAGGTACAAGTTTCCGTCTAAGCAAGTTTCCGTCTGTATCTTGTGTGTTGATAGGTTACGTGTTCATACAATTCAGTGAAAATATTTTCTAATTTGCACTGTGATTGCTTCTTTGGAACCATGGTTGATTTGGGCATGTATTGATTAATTCAAAACATTTCAGATATTTTTCTGGTTATCTCTTGGTTGATTGCTGACATTCCACTTTGGTTATATTTACTCTGTATGATTTCAGTCCTTTGATATTTGTTGAGATTTCTTTATAGTCCAAACATATGTAAAGCTTGTCTCTTATACATAGCATGTATTTGGAATTTTAATCCAGTCCTGTTCTTTAGTAGTAACTCCCTTGGTTTTGGAGAAACATGATTTCAGACCCCGAGTTTCTAGAGTTATGTCCTCAAAAAGACCCTGTCAATTCACAGAAATAACCATTCAATTAATTTATTCAACAACTCTTTAGTGAGTGCTGTGGCATGTTAGAACGGCTTGTATCAGCTCAGAGAGCTAATTGTTAGCATCTCTTCCCAATTGTGTTCAGTGACATCAGGGTGGTGGCTTGAGATTGGTCATGGTAGGAATATTTACACTGTGGAAATTGGCAAATGTTGCCAGTGAGCCTTCATCTTCTTTGCGAATCAGTTGTTCATGTCTACCAGCACCCCATCTGTGATGGCCTACTGTGTGCTAGTCACAGCCCTGGCCACTGAGGATTTGTGTGAATGGAGCAGACCAAGTCCCTGTCCTCTTGGAGCTTACAGTTCCAGTGAGGAGACAGCCCAGAGCAATAGCCACACAAGTAAATACATAACATAGCAGAGTGCTATGGGGGAGAATCAGTCCAGGAAGAATGAGAGGCACCTTGGCTTTGGGGCTGCTGTTATACAAAAAGGTTGTCAGGGAAAACCCTTCTGAGAAGGTGACACTTGAGAGGAGACCAGAAGGCAAATGGAACCAGCCTTTGGATTCCTGGGAGCAAATGCAAAGAGAGTAATCATGCTTCTTTCAGAGGAGAGGATGGGGAGAGGAGAGGGAGAGATGGGGAGAGGGCCTGTGGCTCTGTAAGGCCTGGCTTCTACTCTGGGAGGTTCTGGAGCCTCTGGAAGCTGAGCAGAGCCATGCCTGGTTCCACTCGTGGCCCCGTTTCCATAGGACCCTGGGCTGCTGGGTGGCGGAGGGACTCCAGGCAGTGAGGGTGGGACTCCAGGCAGTGAGGGTGGAGGTAGGGAGACTGGTCAGGAGGTGGTTGAATGGTCTAAAGGAGAGCTGATGGTGGCCTGAATCAGGGCAGTGGCAGTGAAGGTGGTGGGACATGGACTGGATTGTATATAACACACACACACACACATAGACACACTCACACAGACATACTCACATAGATGCACACACACACAGAGACACACACACAGGCACACATGCACAGACACACACACACATATGCAGCACAGTGAACGGAATTTGCCTGTGGGTTCGAGGTGCTTTATTAGAGAACAGCCGGAGGCAAGGATGACCCTCGTGTGTTTGCTGAACAACCACAAGAGGGGTTTCTGTTCCCTGAAAGTGGAAGACTGTGGGAGAAGCAAGTTAAGGCCATGGTCACTGGGCCACAATCCAGATCCCTCCGGGCCCAGCGGTGTTTCTTTGTTCACTGGCCTGCCTGTGGCCCGTGGGTCAGGGGTCATGTGCCTGGGGCCGCAGATGTGAGCAGCGAGCTGTCTGTGGTTCTCATTTCGGGCCCTGTTGCTCAGTCATGATAGGACAGTTCTGTTTTGGCCTCTGGATTGTACTGAAGCTGGGAAGAGGACTATTACTAGAGCCCAAATCAATAGAACTGCTCACAGCTCTTCCCTGATGACAGTAAAAGCAACTCCCGGGCTGGCCTTGAAGTCGAGCACTTCTCCTGTGATCGCAGGTTGTGTTCTGCCTGGTCAGAGCTCGGCCATCTCTGGCCTCTGTGCTCCTGTGGTAAGTGGAGAGGTTGGTGGGTGCTCAGTAGGGGCTTCTCCATCTCTGACACTCCCCACCCCCCATTCTAGATGTGACTTTGGGTGCGTCCAGACCAAATCTCCCCTCTGTGAGCCAAGAATCACACCTCTTCTTGACCTCTGAGGTTCATCTTCTGTGAAGGATGAGCATGTACCTCGTGCCTTTGGAGTCCCCCCAGTTGTGGGCTCTGAGTTCCCATAGGTGTGTAGTGATGATCTAGGGTTCAGGATCCTGGAGTCGCCCGAACACCAGGGCTGTGCCTGGAGGCCTGGTGGTCGCCGAGCCTGGCTGCAGGTCTGAGCGAGGCGGGCTGGCAGCTGCGTGGTTAAGCTGCCACCTCAACCCCTTTACTATTGCTTACTGAGTGGATTCTGTCTTCGGGCAGGTTCCTGAGAGCGGTGGTTCTTGAACTGTGACCCCGGGACCAGCAGCATCTGCATCCTCTGGGAACCTGGGAGAAACACAACCTGTGTGACCTGAACGGGGACTTTGCGGGGAAGCCCCGCAGGTGTTTAACCAGCCCTGCAGCGCCATGTGCTGCAGCAGAGGGCTGGGAACCCGGGCCCTGAAGCCAAGCCTGAGACTGAGGGTCGGGTGCATGTAGTCTGTGGGGGACCTGCTCTCAGTGAGGGAGCAGGAAGGCTGATCCCACAGGGAGATAAGAGTGGGAATTGACCCAGAACTGGTCTCACTGTTAAGCCAGGAGTAAGCTTTTTTTTTTTTCTGTCAGTCATTGGCTATGGGTTGTCCATGCTGGGATGGGGCGGGCAGTGTGGCACTTCCTGGGTGAGTTTGGTGAAAGGCAGTTCTCTGGAGAAGGGTGCTGTGAGCCGTTAGCAGCCAACACAGATGGCAGCTGGGATGGGTGTGCCTAGTCAGGGGCATCTGGTCAGGGCAGCCGTGTCCTCTGTACTCACCCAGCTCTCAGGGCCATGATATAGAGAGACTACTTGTGACATCACTCTGGTGCATGCGGTGCCCTGGTGAGGCAGGCCACACATGGAGGTGACAGGCCCTCATACAGCCCCTCCCATCACAACACCGGAGCCCTCACTGCGAAAGTGCTGGGGAACTGCCATTGGCTTCAGGCAGGGTACTATCCCAGACACCCTTCCTGGTCCCCAGACCCAGCATGGGATGCACGAGACCACTCCCTGCCTCAGGCCCAGGGTCCGCGTGAGGCTCTGTACCTGGGTGCTAGTTGTGGTCCTCACGGGGTGGAAGACTGGGGTGCAGTAAAGGGGGAGCTTTGACCAGGCAGGAGGCCCAGGCCTTGCAGAGACTTTGTGGTGACCCAGTGACATGAGTGAGGAGTGGCTGTGATAGCCTGCGCCGTCCTGTGGGTCTCTGCAGCCTGGACATGGCCAGGGCCCCAATGCATCGTGTCCCAGCCTCTGTGGGAGCCAGTGGTCAGTTTCAGGGATCTATGACTCTGACATTATCAGATTTTCAGGTTTTACAGTAAATGGACAGCAGGTGGCAGCAGATTGTCACTAATCTTTAGGACCCCAGCGACTGAGGGCCTTGCTGCCGGATTTCCCTCCGAAGACACTCACCAGGCCCCTACCAAGGAGGACAGTGACTCCCATCCCTCCAGGGCCCTCAGCCCCTCCTGGCTTCCAGATGGGAGCAGTGAAGAGGGCACATGCCTGGCTGCATCCGGAGGACAATGAGCAGTGCCCCCTAGGCTTGCCCGAGGCCTGGCAGAGGATGTGGCATCTGCGGTTCATTGACTGTTCCCCAGAGCCAAGCATCCCTTCTCACGACAGCTGCACTGCATGGGGCCAGTGATGGGTAGAATTTCCATTGTAATTGGCTCTGCATGGTGTGTGGGCTTTATGTCAGACTCGGGGGGTTCAAAATTAGCTGACTCTTGAAACAAACACAGCACACTGTTGCTTTCCTGTGTGCCGGAAGCCCATGTGGACAGTGGCTAGCCTGGGGCTCCTGGACGGGTTCAGCCTCTCCTTGACAACTCCAGGAACTTCTTTTTGTGGTAGGCACCCCCCCCCATCTGCCTTTGGAGCCCTGCGCTCAGCTGGTCTCCTTCCTACCTCTTGCCCACATCTCCCCTGCATGTGCCATCCACAGAGGAGCACCGGTCCCTCTCCTTCTGAAGGCTGGCCTCTCCCAGCCCATGCAGGAGATGAAACCCGAGACATGGCTCGAGTGCATATTACAGGCCCCCAGAGCCCCCAGGAATGGGATCCATGCCCTGCCCTATGCTGTACTGATGGCTGCTGGGTACCTTCAGTTCCAGGGTTTCCACGGCTTTGATCCAATGCTTCTTGCAGGGGAAAGAGACGCCCCATGACTCAGATTTCCTTTGAGATCAAGAACGCGTGGCTAAAGAAGTGACAGAGTGTCCACACCTTTCCTTGTAAGGGTCAGTGATCTCATTTTGCCGGCCTCCGCATCAGGGTGGCAGCTCCGAGACCTCCGCTGCCCTAGTGCAAGTCCATGGCTCGCAGGCCAGGGCGATGCTACAGGGACAGCTGCTGCTCTGGGTAGAAGCAGACTATTAAGACCGAGGGTGGTTTGGGAAGATGAGTGTGAAGAGCAGGGGAGGTGTGTGGAGATTCTGCTTGGGTGCTTTTTTCTCTCCCAGATGCTTATCTGCTGGTCTGGCAGGAGCTTCCAGCAGACTCTGGGTACCAGACCCCAGAGAGACGCTGTAGAATCAGCAACAGGGCCAGGAGGAGATGAAGCACGTGAAGCATCCAGGGTGAAACCTTAAGGAGGCACTCACTCTCAGGGTGATTCAGCCATGGTGTAGGCACCTGCATGAACCTGAGAGTGAGTGTCTCCTTAAATTTTGCATCCTAGGCACCATGTGAGTCTCCCCTTAATCCTGGCCTGGTCACAGAGACTGACAGCTTCTCTTCTGCTTCTCACAGTATCATGGATAACCCTCGATACAGCACAATGATTTCATAACTCATCTTTGCTTCCATGAACTCCTTGAGAACTGGAGTGGGTCTTCTTTTCTCCCCAGCACCCCCCCGCTCCTGCTATATCCCTGAACCTGTCAATAAATATTGAGCAAATGACAGAATGTAATGTCCATAATGAGGAGACTGGAAGGGAAATTTATGTTGATCTATTTGGGACAGTGTCGTGAAAGTTAAACTGGTCATCTTTAATAGAACTGGAACAATCCAAACTTTATCTTCAAGTTTATTTGTTGGTATTCATTCATCCACTCATTCATTTTTATTCATACATTCGTTTAACCAACTAATCATCCAACCAACTTTCTATCTGATCAATCAACCCACTGACTCAACAACCCACCAACCGACTCAACTCATCACAACTGTGATGGCCATGTTTAAGTCGTCTTGAATCTTCCTTCTTCAGGAAGCCTTTCCCAATCTCCTCTCCCCTCTTGGACCTGGGCGTGGCCCCCTTCTCATACCTCTCAGAGCCCATGTCACACTGAAGAGAAAGGACAGGCTGTCTGAGTCTCCTGCTGGCTTGTCAGCTGAGTGTGGGGGTGAGTTGTCTGTGACCTTGCTCCCTCAATTTTGCCCAGAATTGTTCCAAACTTACTGGATGGAGCTGAATCATTGGCTTGCCTTGGGGGAGTGGGAAGTGAAGTATGAGTCTTCCCCTTCACTCAAGGGGCAAATGAAAGAGTGGGTTAGTGACTGAGCAAAGAGGAAGTCACCTAAAAATAGCATCTGTCCTGGAGCCAGGTGGATGGTGTCCCCTGAGGTGGGGGCTGTTGCTGGGCAGGGCCTGGAAGGAGGGCAGAGTTGGAGCAGCCCTTTCCGGGGGCTGTCAAGGGCCTCCTGGATGAGCCTGGACATCCTTGTCACTCTTCTCCACCATCCTCCAAGCCGGAGGTTGTTTGGGAATAAATTGCTGGTGTCCCCGGGGCCTCGTTCCTAGAGACTAAAGCAGCTCTTGCTGTTCCTCAGCCCGTTCTGGGGCCCGCCTTGGGCTCTGCTGCATTTGCAGGCTCCTTCCCTCCTGACTCCCAGCGGGGTTTCCCGTGGACGCCGGGGTGGAGTGCGCCGGGGTGGAGTGCGCCGTGACTCAGTCGGGCTGGTGCCTCCACCTGGGAAGGGAAAGTGTCCTTTGATGCTGAGTTCTGTCGGGCATTTTGGGCAGAGTTCTTCAAGTCCCGACCGCGGCCTGCCAGGGCGGCTTCCTGTGGAGCTGGATTCCATGTGTGCGCCTCATTCCAGAAAATTCGACTTTGTTTTCTCTGCTCATTCCGTGAGCCGTTACTAAAGCCATGGGACTCCTTCCATATCCTGTTGGGGCCAGGTTCATGGCCATGGGTCGCTCAGAAGCGGGACCTTTTCCTGGTCGAGTAAACAGTTTTTGATCTCACTCTAAATACATGTTATTCAATTTTATTCGGTTCAACAAAGCCTTTATGGATTGCCTCCTGTTTGTCGGAATAGCGCTGGGAGAGAGATGTGGAAGACGAGGCTCCTACTCCAAAGAGGCAGAGGCAGCCACACATGTAACTGTTCTATAGGATTAAAAAAAAAGCAAAAAGGAATGATAAGGGGACAAGGGCAGAGTGGCATGGGCTGGAGTCTGGATTGCTCAGGAACAGTTAAGTTGTTGATATTTACTTATTTTTTAAAATATATATTTATTGATTTCAGAGGGGAAGGGAGAGGGAGAGAGAGATAGAAACATCCATGATGAGAGAGAATCATGGATCAGCTGCCTCCTGCGCGCCTCCCACTGGGGATCCAGCCGCAGCCGGGCCTGTGCCCTGCACGGGAATCGAACCCTGGCCTCCAGGTTCCTAGGTCGGCACTCACCCACTGTGCCATGTGGGCCGGGCCAGGTGTTGATACTTACTGGTTACTCACTATTGGCAGGTCCTGTTGCAGGAGCTGTAGATGAAGTATCTCATTTCAGCCTCACAGCAACAGTAGGTGGGTATTGGCCCATAGTTTATAGCTGGGGAAACTGAGGCACAGAATGGCCAGCCAATCTGAATTCATGCCAGCAACCTGGTCTGGTGGCCTCAGGCCTCTGTCTGGGGGAGGAGGGCTGTCGGGGAGCTGACACCCGCAGAGACTTACAGGGCCCGTCTGGTACTTCAGGGAGCGGAAGGCTCTTAAGCCAAGAGGACAGTGTGAACACAGGCAAAGAGGCGGGCAAGCTGGCGTGGCTGGAACCCGGGGCGTGTGGGGGGACTGGACAGCGCCCCGACAGCCGGGCCAGAGAGTAACGGAGAGGAAGAGGAAGGCCTCTGGTGTTTCTGGTTATGTAATGAGTGTTGTTTTTTTCACCAGTTGGAGTTGTGCTTCAGGAAGGTTAGTCTGGGGGCACTGCAGGACTGAGCAGGGACTGGCAGCAGGAACCCGACCTGGAAGGCAGGTGGGCTGTGACATGAGGGCACCAGGGGGTCAGGGGCAGGGACCTGCAGAGGGGAGTCCATAGGCTTTGGCCTGCAAGGAGGCTGTGGCCCAGAGGCCGGGAGGCTGGGCCTGCAGTTCGCAGAGGCAGTAGGTCCGCAGCAGGAGGCCTGGCTGGGTCCAGAGGTGTGTGCACACGTCCAGGGGAGCTTGTGCTCCCACGGTGAGGACTGGGCAGAAGCGCAGGTCCTGGGAATGCTGGGTGAGAGCTCGGGAGAGGGGCCTTGGGAAGGTGCTGCCCTGCTGAGAGCTAAGTCCTCGGAGTGGGGGGCGTCCAGGTCATACCCCCGCAGTGGGGGGAGCAGGCGGACGAGGAGGAGAAGGAAGAAAGGGGTCCACAGAGCAGGAGGTTGGCACCTTGGCACCTGGGGGGAGGTCTTGAGGTCGATGAGGGAGTGGTTTGGAGAGAGCACTATCAGTAGGCACCTGGGGACAGCGGCGCTGCATTGGGTGGAGGACTTGGCGGGGTAAAGACATCGACAGAGAACGTGGAGGTTTTATAAGAAAGTTCAAGGTGAAGGGAAGCCTAGGACCAGGGGGCAGCTCGGGAGGGGAGAGGGTTAGGGATCAGGAAGGGATGGGAGCACTGTGTGAGCCAGGGCAGGCTCCCGCGCCTGAGGAAGCAGGAGCAGGAAGGGTGCGTGGGGTGGGTCCTGGAGGGCAGCGCTGAGGACCAGGTCCGTCTTCCCCACAGTAGTGACCGACCGGTGTCCGTAGGGGGGCCCAGGCGGCACAGGTTCCCAGAGCACCTTTACGCCGCCAGTGAGGGCGGCCCTGCTCCCCGGGGTGTCTGCGTTCCATGCCATGCTCCCAGCTAAGCCGAGCTTCGCCCAGCTGCCCAGGGCCGCTGCTCGGGGAACCTTCCATTTCACCGTCTCTGAGACTCGGAAGGTGGCTCTCGCGTGGCGAGGTTGGCAAGTCTGAGGCTTAGACTCGGCCGTCCTTCCCCTGACTGGCAGGCTGACCGTGGGCAGTCTTTCATATTTTAAAAATCTCTTTGTGGCCGAGTTTCTTTCATTTACAAAATGGAATGGCATGCCCACCTTTATGGGATTGTCATGAAGAATACACGGAATAACATGTAAAAGGTATTTGACCTATAATAGTCACTTTAACACGTTAAGCGCCATGTCACTCCCCGGTGACTGACACTGTACCTTCTGTCCGGAAGACAAAACAGGCTGGGCGCCTCGCGTGCTAATCAGCTGGAGCTTTGCTTCCTAGTTTGTTAGCCAGAACACCTCCTTTCTTAAATGGGTAGATGCGTTCTTGAATAAATGAAACTTTTGTGGGAAAGGGATGGGAAGTAAGGTGAGAGCCAGATTGTGGAAGATTATGACGGTCTAAGAGGAATGTTCGCAGCCACCGTGTGGGCCATGGCCAAGGGCAGTGAAGCTCAGAGTGTGACTTTGTGGGCCAGGCGCATAGTAGGCCCCAGCTTTGCGGGTTGAATTGGTCTTCCAGGAGGTCTCTCCTCCCCTTATCGTGAGGCCAAGGTGTGGCTGTCCATTGGAAAGCCCTGGCAGTTGACATAGATGCCCACTCCTGCCTTTCTCTTTTCCAGAAGCCCCCCGAGGCCAGGCCTGGACAGCGGGGTGCCCAGTGAGCCGCCTGGCCTGGGCCTCGTGGCTGTGGTCCTCCTCCCGGCTCCTGCATGGGGCCCAGGGCTTCAGTGGGATCTGGAGGAGGGAAGAGAAATGGGTGTCTATGGAGTGGATGCATTCCTGTTATCGATGGCGCTGCTTCCTGTGATCCTAGGGTCACCTGGTTCAGCCCTGGCTCCTTCACGTGAGGTTTCTTCTGAATGAGAACAAAAGAGGCTCAAGCAAACCACAAAGTCACCCAGAGGCGCTGAGACCCAGTACTCTGCCCGCATCTGGGGATGGGGCTCTTCTGAGAGGCGTGGTTGTCCACCCCCCCCCCCCGCCCCCTGCTTCCACACTCACTCCTCTTGGGGCAGCGACACACTGAGTGTTTGTGTTCCCGAGGCTCCGTGTAGAGCGTTTTGACGGGTGTCTGGGAGCCGGCGCCAGGAACTGCCCAGGAAATGCACCCACACGGCCTTCGGCAACCCAGAGCCTCCCCTCCGACCCCCTCAGCCTCCTAACAAATCGCCAGTCACTTTCTAGCCGATGTGTGTGGACAGTCAGGCCTCCTTAAACTCCGTGCACTCCTAGCAGAGAGGTCCGAGTATCCATTTTGGAGGAAAGCCAAAAGCAATCCTGGCCTTAATATTTAATAAAGGCGTCATGACCGATGCTTTTCTTCATTTGGAAGGGAATAACTCCGCAAGGGCGCCCCAGCAGATGCAGGGACTTGGGAAAGCGCGAGCAAGGACCCTGGCGTTCGAAGGGCTGTCGTGCGATAAGCCCCCCATGTGTCTGGCAGGAGCTTCTCCTTGTTCGCAGGAGGTACAGGCTCAGATGGTTCAGGACCCATGAAGCGTGTGTGTTTGTGTGTGTAGGTGTGTCTGGAGGGAGGGGAAAGCAGACATGGCAAAACGTTAGCAATTTGTCACTCTTGGTGAAGGCTATGCTGGTATTCATTGTGTCGGTCTTTTACGTTTCCGTGGGTTTAACATTTTTCAAAATAAAAAGGAAAAATAAAAACCACACGGAATAAAGAGGGGAAAACGAATAGTCAACAGGACCTCTTTCTCGTCGCTCAGTAAGCATTGTAAAGACGTGTAACAAGCACATAGTGTTTCCATAAAAGTTGGAATGTGGGTGATGATACAAAACAGAAGGCCGGCCCGGGAAACGCCTGGGGAGGGACGAGCCCCACAGGGCGTGAGTGGCGTGGCAGCCCTTTCCTGCCCAGGCCCATGGCCGCGGCCGCTGAAACAATAGCTTGTACATATTTTCCAGATGTGCAGAAAGCGGCCCGTCCAGCCTTCTCCTGATGGGCCTCGTGAGGACGATGCCTGCCCTCGCCGCTGGGCTGGAGCCTCACCCCCATGCCTGGCAGTGCTCGCTGGCCGCGTTCTCTCTCTCTCTCTCTCTCTCTCTCTCTCTCTCTCTCTCTCTCGACGTTTTCTTGAAACCCCCAATCCTTTGATGACACTCACACCGCGAGGCACAACGTGACATTTCCAACAGGCGGCTGCCCAACGCGGGTCCAGCGGCTCCACATGGTTTTTATATTTGTTCTGGAAAAAGCTCCAGATACCTTTGGTCAAAGCTCTTCCTGTTGGCGTGTTGCTGGGGCCATTTCCCGCCCACGCCATCCCGCAGGGGCCGAGTCTGCAGGCCCCGTCACGTCTGCCCCGCAGGGCCAGGTGGCAGGAGGGCCCGGCCTGGAAAGCGAGGACACCGGGGTTCTGAGGGCGGGTGCCTCCTCTGCCTGGGCTATTTGGATCCGGATCCCTGGAAACCTGGGAAGCCAGAGCCTTGCCAAGGGCCCCGTTCCGCGTCTGAGAAGTTCCACTCTGAGGAGGAAAATGGTTGTGCTGCTCTGATTTCTATTTTTCCTTCTTAGACACTCAAACCCCCTCAAGAGTGAACACTTGCCCTGCACCGCACGGAGTCCCCACTTCTGAGTTCCAGAGCGGTGGGCCCTGTGCTTCTCGCTTTGGGGATCATGGGAAGTTCCAGCTCAGATATCCCATCCTTGAGGGGCTATTCTCAGCCACATCCCAGCTCCCCCCTGGACACCCCACCTGCTGGGCCCACCCACCAGCCACCTGTGCTCAACAGCTGGGCACCCTCATTAGGGGCTGGATGGTGACCCCAGAAGGGCGTGGAGGGAGGAAACCGCACCCTGCTGGGTACCAAGGGCCCTCACACCGGATTGCGAGTGAAAACGGCTACAGGAGAGGCCTGGTGGCCGCCTGCTGGCTCAGGGCACGTCTAATTTTAGCCCCGGGTGTGCTGGCCCTGGCTGGGCTAGCTCCCCTGGAAACCCCACAGCTCCCTGGGTGTGTGTGAGTGGCGTAATGCTCAGTCTGCAGAGCTAACTTGGGTTTCAAGCAGCAGGTTTCTCCTTTTTCTAAGAAATGCCCAGGAAACAGTCACCTCTCTGTGCTTTTGGAGCTGGTCAGCATTTCCTGGAGGTTCCCTCTTCATGGGCGGTGTGCCTGGAGGAAAGAGGCGCTCTAGGGCCGATGTCATCCGGGTCTTTCTCGGCACCAGCAAGGGGAAGGCAGTGACAGGTCTGAGGGCTGGAGGAGCCTTCGGGCCAGCTCTCTGGTGCAGTGGGTCCCTGGGAATTCATGGGTCAGCAAAACAACAACAAAAACGAAAACCAAATACCTGGGGGACCAACTTCAGGTTCAGACTCCGATCTGTGGGCCTGAAACTAACACAGTTTGCGTGGCTTCTCTAAGCAAAAAATAGAAAAATATCTAATTTTTGCCAATTTTACAAAAACGGAAGACTGTGCCAACACACTGCCAGGGCTTCTTATTTCTCTGGCTAAGTAAGGCTATGAAAACAATGTTATAAAATTTAAATATAGACATAATCCTGAACTGAAAGTCCAGCCTTTACAATGACCAAATGGAGCCGGTGAGAGACGCCCCATATCGTGGCTGGTTTTTCTCGCAGCAGAGCTGTGCTCTGCAGAACCAACCCCGGATAAACAGCCATCTAAGGGACAAAGCTATGCAACATTAGACCCTAGAATGTCACAGGGAGGGGAAGGGGAGCTCAGGGAAGGCCACGTTGCCACCAGGGCTGCTTGGAGGAAGACATGAACTCCAAAAGTAAGCGTCGCCCAGCCAGTGTGGCTCAGTGGTTGAGCATTGACCTATGAGCGAGGAGACCACAGTTCAGTTCCCGGTCAGGGCACATGCCCAGGTTGCAGGCTCAGTCCCCGGTGTGTGTGTGTGTGTGTGTGTGTGTGTGTGTGTGTGTGTGGTGTTGGGTCGGGGATGTGCAGGGGGCAGCTGATTCTTTCTCATCATTGATGTTTCTCTCTCTCTCTCTCCCTTCCTTTCTGAAATCCATAAAAATGTATTGAAAAAATAAATAAAAACAAGTGTCATGTAAGCGGAAGCCTCCCCACCTTTCCTAAAGGCAAATGAACCCAAATGTGTCTATTTTCAAATTGGCAGGAAGTTGACCTGGAGCCCAGACAGTGTCATTTCAAAGTCACTGCTCACGGCTCTTCTGTTAATGCTGGTGCAGGGGAATGTTTTATGAGTCAAACGGAACACATTTCATCCCAGGAGTGGTTTGAAGCACCCCTTGGCGTAGTGACCCACACAGAGCCTAAGTGGACTCAGCGTTGAATGGGACTCGGAGGCAGTCGCCTCTCCCGTTGGGCAGCTCCCCCGTACATGCTGCCTTTATTAGGGCAGTCAAGGTGCCAGAAAGCGGCTTCTCCTAGCAGCCACGTCAGCATCTCCACACAGCTTCCCAGGCTGTCATGGAAACCGGCACGGCAACTCTTAGGTCATGTCTTCTAGGCGGCGAGCAGTACTGCAGACGCCCTGGGTGTCAAGGTGCTCCTCCTTTCCTGGGTCCTCACACCAGCCTCGGGAGGGCGGGCAGGGACGCCTTTGCCCCAGGCAGGGCATCCTTTGATCCTCACTCCACTGCCAGGAGCCCCAACCAGGGGCAGCCTTGGCGGCCCCGCCTGCTGGGCGTGCAGCCGGACTCACATGGGGCGCGGACCCCGAGGCCTGGGCCAGGCACCACGTCACCTCACTAGCTCTGGCCCTGGTCACTGGGCTCGTCCAGCAGCTCACGGTGGTTTGGGCTTGGCTGAGCCAGGCAGCCAGCCACCTGCTGGCGGACAGAGAGGAGGGTCAAGACCAGGACCCGGCTCCCGGGCTTGGCCCTTTCTGCTCGGCCATCGGCATGTCTCAGGTGGACCTGGCCACGCTCCCGAGATGTACTCCGCAGAGAGCGCTTTGCCCGCAGAGGGCCTTTTTCTTCCCTGGAGGAACATCCCCTCTGCCCTCCTTTCCTCTGCCTCTCAGTCTCCTCCAGAAATGGTCTTAGCTGCACCCAGGCACCTGCAGCCACAGCGAAGGGCGGGCGGCACGTGGGAAGGGAGCGCCACGGAGCCCCACTCGCTCAGGTCCCTTAGGGAAGCGTCGCCAACCTCTCACAGTGCGTTTTGCGTCTTAAGAAAATGCAGTCAGTGCTGCTGACACCCAGCGGGGGACAGACGAAAACCCACCCAGGGGACTCTGGAGCCTAAAATCCTCTCTTTGGCTTTCCCACCACCCCGGGGGCCGTGAAAAAGCACCCACTCCCAGCCCCGCTCCTGCCAGGGCCACAGGATTAAACGAGGAGGCCTGGGTTAGCCTTTCCAGTCCTTTCGGATGGACAACCGTATCCGGGGTTCCCGGTCCTCGGCGTCCAGAGGGAGCATCCATTAAACACCAGCTGTGTGCCAAGGCCTTGTGCCAAATTGGGAGGATGGGAGAATAACATGCAGGAAGGCCACGCCTGGCTCAGTTTTATTTGCCAGTTGTGTGCCCTTGATGGAACCCTCCTGTCCAACGCCTTGGTGACGGGGGTAGATTTCTGCTCTGTTCCTGGAATGTGCCCGAGTCTGGCCTGACTTGAGGGAGGAGGCCTGTGGACTTGGTTTCGGATCTTGCTCGGGCTCTGCAGGCTTCTGGTCCAGGGTGTGTTCCAAAGGCCGTGGAGAGGGGCCATACGGAAAGACAGTTAAGCTGCGAAATCATTGCCCGAAGAACAATGGTCCAGGAGGCAGGAGTACAGCGTGTCTTCCCTGCTGCTGGATGGGCCGAGCCGATGGCTTTTCCAGGAGGATGCGGGGCCATCAGTGCCCCCCACCCTCCCCATCTGTCCTCACAGGATGATACCTATTTTTGTCCAGCCTTCGTCATCATGGACCCGGATGAGAGAGACTTGGGTTGGCAGCCCAATTCCCAATGAAGGTTTTTCACTAGTTTCAGGAAGATAATTTATTTGGGTTGAATTGTTAAGGCAGATTGCTTTCACAGTATTCCAAACAGTGCTTTGTCACAGGAAATGTCAGACCAGGCAATTCTAGTCAGGTTTTCCACATCCTAAAGAGCAAAGAAAAGAGAGAGGAAAAAAAAAAGATTCTTTTTTTTTTAACGTTGAAGGTCAACGGAGCTGGTAACTGTTAGAGTCACTGCACATTGTGATGGCACGTGCACACTATGACTTCTCGATAACCCAACCCTAAGGAGACCTCAGGCTCGTTAGGGCTTAATTTTAAAACCTCCTGCCGATTCCGAGGCTGGGGGGGGGGGGCCCTTCCCGATGCCGGACACGGACCCCCTCGGGCTGACTCCTGGGACCAGAGACACGGGAGGCGCCCCTTCCTCTCGCAGAGCTCAGATTCCTCATCTGTGAAAATCGAGCCACTGCCAGGTGACCCCCACACTTCCTTCCAGCTCACCACGATTCCTATTCCGATTCTGATTCCGCACCTCGTCCTCTCTGGGGGAGCTTGGCAGAGCTTCTAGAGGAAGCTGAAGAGAAATGGAGAGCAAGAGAGGGAAAAGGAAAGGATCTGTAGATCCTTTTATAAAGAACTTGGATTAAACCAAAGTTCTTTTTAGACCAGCTTGCCTTCAGGGATCTGCCTGCCTCTACCATCTTAGTCTTATATGTCCCGAAGCTCAGCCTTTGCTGAGAGCCTTTAAGGGCTGTGCAAAGTCACTGCTGGGAAGCAGAAACCAGCAAATGCAGCCACTCCTCAGTGCGCTCTGTGGCAGCCTCGCCCAGAGGGGCTGTGGCTGGGGATGGGCTGGGTCTGCAGAGCTGAAGCTCAGAATCCTGGATGTCATGGTCCTTGCAGCCTCCCAAGGACGATTCTGGTCACATGGAGGTGGAGACGCAAGGCAATTAGTGTATCCCTTAGGCGATGCCCATCTTCTCTGGCAGGTCTGTCTGGTTCCCACGTGCACACCCTCTGCTTCATTGTCATCTCACACTCTGGCTCACTCCAAAAGGTGTTCTGCTTGAAACCGGATGGGAACAGGAGCTGGACCTGTGTCGGGAAGCTGGACGCGGCGCAGTGCTTGTCAGTGTTGCCTCGAGTGTACCTCTACCATGGACCACCAGTTGGCCGTCGCTACTCTAGGCCATTGTGAATCTTATGGAAGATGGATTCCTCATTTGGCCACTGCCCCCACGCGAGGCTGCAGGCTTCAGCGTTGCGATGTTCTGTGGGGTCCAGGTACATGTGCCAAGGAGAGCAAAACCCTCTTCTCCCATGAGCCTGCTAAGTTCTTATCTTTAAAATATGTAACAAGTATTATTTTTTAAAATGCTTTTTCTTATCTATTGAGATTATTTTACCCCCCCCCCAACCTGTTGGTGTGAGTTACATTACTCAATTTCTTAGGTTACAATATTCTTACATCCCCACTTGGTTATAGTTTTCTTCGAACTTATGGCTGATGCAGTTGTCTATTTCATATTTTTTTTCACTTGTGTTTGTAAGTGTTAGGTTTTTGAAATCAAGGTTATAAGCCTCATTAACCATCACCATCGTCATCATCATCCCAGCTATTTCTGTAGCAATTATTGTGTGTCGGGTACTATTCTTAGTATTTGACATGTTAACTTGTTTAATACCATCCTCTCTGGAGGTAGGACTATTATTAACCTTATTTTATGGAGGTTCATGATGGCTAGTATTTCCTGTCCATTTGTTCTCTTTGTGATTCTGGACAGGCAGGGTTGTCAGGAATAATGCTTTTTATCCCACAGTCTGCTTTTATCTGAGAGTGTCCAGCCATGTTGGCTTTTAAATGGTTGGCATGTGAGTGATTGGCTTTTCCCATGCTTTCCTCTTCACCTTTTCGGTCGTGTATCTTGTGAAACAGCATGTTCCTAATTTAAGGAGTCAACCTCAGCGTCTCCTTTTGCTGATGAGGCTAATTTATTTGCTTTATTATAATTACTGAAATACTTGAAATCATTTGTCCGTTATATTTTGTACTTTAATTTTGTCACACTTTTTCTTTTTTCTTCCTTTTCTTTCTTTTTTTTAACTTAACAATTTTAAAGAGAACAATTCAGTGGCATTGAATACATTCACAACGTTGTGGGTTTCGTTTCCTTCTTCCAAGAGTAAATGCTGCCGCAGTTCATTCAGTGAAGGTCTGCGACGGTCAACTGTTTCAGTCTCTGCCTGGAAATGGCTTCATTTGTCCTTACCTTTTGGATATTAAACATGTCTCTTGTTTCAGTCATTGCTGCTTATCTTTTCTCTAAGGTTTTTCTCATTGTCTTTGGTGTTCCAGCAGTTTCAGTAGCACACTCTGGGTGTGCACTCATTGTCACAAGCACCATCTGACGCTACTTTGTTTCTCTGGATTCTTGCCTGGTAAGTTCTTGGCAGTTGTCTTTTCAGTAAGTTCCTTTCATACATTCTCTTCAGCCTTTCCTTCTGAGACTCCTTCTAGAGGGATAGTGGACTTGAAACTTCCCCTCCCTGTTTCCTGTTTGCTCCTTCGGATAGCTTTTCCTCTCTTTGATTGAGTTGCATTCTGAGTGATGTCATCTGATAGCTCCTAGTCCTTTGTTATCTCTTCACTGCATCTGGTCTCCTGTTTAAGCTTACAAAGAGTTTATTCCCAACTTTTAAAAAGTTCTAACCTGTAGAAAAGTTGAAGTAATAGTACAATGAACACTTATGTAACCTTCACTTATCTTCAGCAATTCTAAGACGTTGTCTCACTTATTTTTCATCTCTTTTTTCTTCTCCCATCTAAATTTATATATTTGTAACACACACACCTATTTGAAAGTAAAATCCAGATATCATAACATTTTACCCCCAAATATTTCATCTAAGGATAAGAACATTCTCCTACGTAACTACGTTTCCATGACCGTACCCGAGGAACCTCACATTCATTCAGTAACAGCTAACATGAAGCCCATGATCAGATCTCTCCCAAAGACCTTCTAGGCTTGAGGTTAGCATAGTCATGTCTCTCTAGTCTCTGTTAATCTCAAACCATTCCCCCCTGCTTTTTGGTTTCTCATGTGAGTGTAGTCTTGTTGGCTACACTCTAGATATGTCTGTTTTTTGGTAGGTTTATTGTAAACACCTCTGGCAAGGACAGCACATACACGATGCTGCACATCTCCCATGACATCACACCAGGGGCCCGTGAGGCCAAGCTGCTTTACTTTTGGCAATGCGAAGTTGGGCCACTCCATGAAGGTGCTTTCTCCATCGTTATAAAGATAACCTCCCTTCTGCAATTCATAAGGAATCTGTGCCTTTCAGGCTATTATTAACCTCAAAAGCCTTTCACCAGTGGTTTTAGCATCTGCCAGTGCCCTTTCCCCGTACTAGGAGTTTAACAGTGATTTCCTAATTTTTATCATTCTTTTTGATTTATTAGTTGATGGTATTCTATAGAGAAGACTTTCCCATTACCTATCGCTCCCTCCCTTCTTCTTCTAGAAGCAGGCTCATATGTTTAAAAAGTATATTAAATATGTTATTGTCCATCATCATTCCAATGCTCACACATTTTTTAACTTTTATGAGACTGTATTTACCTTTTACAGCTGCCAGTTTCCCCCCCCTCATAGTCTTATTCTTTTCTTATGATTTTCATTTCATTAAAAAAAATCTTTCTCTAATATCTCAAATTGCAAGTCTTTTAGATTGTCGTTCTGTTATCTCAGCTTCTTGGGAGTCCTGCTTGCTGCATCCTTTTCTGATACACTGAACAGGTTTCTGTTCTGAGCGTGTTTTCAGTGGGGTCTGGGCAGATGTCTCTCTCCTCTCCGCCACGTGGGACTCTTGCATGGCCCTCCTGGTGGCAGCGCCCAGGGAATTCCACATGGCTTCAGATTCCTGTGCCAGGATATCATTGGCTTGGGAAGTCTTTAGTCGATTTCTTGTATTCTGGATTCCTGTGCTCCATGAATCAACTGGGACTCCATTCACACTGGGTTCTGTTTCCATCAAATAGAACATACAGTGGGTGATCAATATCTTCACTCTCACGGGACACCTTTCTTTTGGAATCCATAACTAAATTAGCTGAGCATCCAGTACCAACACACAGGAAAGGGCATGTCCTCGTCTGGCTTTATGTGGAGAGCTGGTGTGATATTCTGACCATTGGGACACATAAGCGGCAGAGCATCTGCAGGAATAGCATGGCCCGGCTCGACCCCTCAGGGCTCTGAGCCTGGTCCTGCCCCATAGGGAGTGGGCACGCTCAGGCTTCCCCAAGGCACAGAAGAGGGTGAGTGACTTGCCCAGGGTCACAGGGAGTATGGGGCAGGGACGAGAACTCGGCCTCTGCGTGGCTCTTTCCACCCAGCCGAGGTTCAGGTGCCCAGGGACTGAGTCCTGGCCCCAGGGACCTCTGAACCCTGCAGTGCCCTGGCCTTGCCTCTCCCGTGGGGCACAGGGAGGCGCTTGGATGGAGTGGCGGCCGCCCACAGCAGGCGAGCTGGCTGGCTGCGGCTGCTTCCCCTGGGTTTATTAGGAGCACACTTTGACACAAGCTTCTGGGTTATTGGCACAACCACCTTTTGAAGAAAAGTGTTGAAGAAGTGTTTTGAATCCTTGATTTATCTTTTTGTCATTGTTTTTTCATAATGGTTTTCATTCAAAGGCAAGAACATGCTTTTAAACTGACCTTTTAAACTTTGTAATGCTCATGCACAAAGAGACACATGAAAGGAACAAAGGCGCATTCCCGAGTGTGGGCTTGCTTGAAGTCCCCTCGGTGATGAGGTCCGGGAAATGGCACAAAGCATCTGAGCGGGGCTCTCGCAGCTGACGGATGGCGCCTGGTGGAGTCCCATGACCGGGAGCGGCCCCGCTGTACCTACTGGGGCGAACGTCACCCTTCCCTCTCCCCACGACTCGTGGCCCACCCACGAGCCTCATGGCTTTGCCCTCAGGAGCCAGGGGCGCCACTTGGGAGGTTTGGACTTTGTCCTGTGGTCCACAGGGAGCCTTAGGGGGTTCCGGGCAGGGAAGGAAGCATCGAATAGCAGAAAGAGCCAGCAGCCTGGATTTGAGCCATGGCTCTGAACGTGTAAGTTGTGTAACCTTAGGTGAGTCACCCAGCCTCAGTGAGGGTCACTTGATCCTCAGCATCCATCTAGGAGCACTGCCTAGACGAGGGGCACAGGGGACACAGATGGCCGGGAGAATCCCAGTCCTTTGTTCCTCCTTGGTTACTTCTCTTACCACGTGTATTGCTTTTATTCGCTCACTGTTCTGGAGACTGCAGTCTGAGACCAGTTCCTCCGGGCTACAGTCAAGGTGTTGGCAGGGCTAGTTCTTTCTGGAGCTTCCAGAGGAGACTCTGTTTCCTGCCTTTTCCAGCTTCTAGTGGCCATCACATTCCTTGGCTTGTGGCCCTTTCTCCTAACTTTCTAGAACATTCCAGCTTCTGCTTTCATTGTCGCATCAGCGTTACTGTCCTGGGATGTCCCAGGGATGCCCGGGCAGCCCCTGCTGTGCTCTGCTTGCAGTGGTCCAAGAGGGATTCTAATGCCCATCAGGCGCCTGTGTCTCAGGTATCGCTTTCACACAGCGATGAGGATGTGCAGCAAGGGAAGGGCACCTCCAGAAGGTTTAGGCAGAGGCGGGACTCGAGTCCTTGTCTTTAGTGGCGGAGCAGGTGGGGTGGAGGTCTCTGATGTGAGTGTGGGGACACAGCCTCCGTGCTGACCCTCCACCGTTCACACCCTCTACCACCCATCCATGCCTTCGCACCTCTTTCCAGCTCCTTCTGTCCCCCATGAGGATGCTTGCAGAATTCTGGTAGCCTGGGGCATAGATGGGCGGTTTTGAATGGAGGAAAATGGCTTGATGAGTGGGGGAGGCTAGGAGAGGGGAAGGGCTCCCTACAGGGGGTGGGGTGGGGGAGGGGGAGGATGGGAGGAGGTGGGGGAAGGCAGGAGGCCGAAGAGCTCTGTGTTCCAGCACCAGTGTAGGAGACCCGGAGAACAAGCAGCGAGAGCTTGGGTTTGGCACTGCGCATCCGGGCGATCCCCCATCACGCCCTTCATTCATCTGCAGGAGGAAGACAGTTCAATGGGACCCACCGTGGCAAGCTCGTGATTGTTACTTCAGTCATATCTCACCCTGCAGGGATGTCGGAGGAAAATATATTTCAATGTCACCATCAAAAGAGCTGTCAGTTTTAACATAGTAAATGGGTTTCAGAGAGTTATGTCATATTGTTATTTTTAATGCATTCTTTTTAGAAAATGATTTTGCTTTACTTCAAATGGATGCCTGCTGGAGGGGAAGAAAAACCTAAAGAGAGTTAAGTACAGAAAGTTCCTCATGCGTACACCCGAGTTTACCCATCAGAAGCACAGCACAGGTTTTTAAGAAAGTTCCTCATGCGTACACCCGAGTTTACCCATCAGAAGCACAGCACAGGTTCCCTGGTACATTTTTTAAAAAAGTATTTTATATATTTTTTAAATTGATTTCAGAGAGAGAGAGATAGAAACATCAGTGATGAGAGAGAATCACGACCGGCTGCCTTTCGCACGCCCCCTATTGGGGATTGAGTCCACAACCCAGGCATGTGCCCAGATTGGTTTCCTGATTTACGTATGGATGCTCAACCACTGGGCCACACTGGCTGGGCTCTCTGGTACATTTTAAATGGCTGCTGAAAGCTTTATGGGAAAGCTGGAGAAAGGAAACAAAACAGAAATGAGATGACAATGATTACAAGAACTTGTGTGTGTGTGCGCGTATGTGTGTTTCCCAGCAGTATCATGGTGACATCAGCAAATTAACTTGCATTAGGTTCTTGGCAAGTGTCAAGCTACATTGTGATGTGTGTGTGTGTGTGTGTGTGTGTGTGTAAGAGAGAGTGTGTGCGTAACAATGTTCACAGCATTGAAAGGCCCCTTGGAGACGATTTGGTCCTGTCCAATATGGAACCTGTCACCCGGAGAGGGAGAGTGACCAGTGCAAGGTGCACACAGAGTGGAGGGCCAGGCTGGGGAGAACCCACCCCCGGAACCCCCTCCAGCGTGTCTCCTATTTTCTGCCATTGGCATCTCTGCTGTCCTCTCTGGTACAGTGACGTTTTATTTTCTTCTAGGAAACAGCAGGTGCCAGTGCCCAGCAAGGTCGATGATGAGCCAGGGGCCCTGCAGCTCGGTAGGTGTGCCCAGGGGTCTTCTTGTGCTCTGTATGGGGGGTGGCAGGTGATGGGGCCCTCTCCTGGTGGGGCGGGGGCTCCTCCCCAGCCCCAACCTCAGGAAGGCGGGAGCAGAGCAAGCTCCTTCCTGTTTGGTTGCTGTCTTCTTGCACCACCCGTCTTTCCTTCCTGGAGAAATCTAAGAAGTCTATGCATTTCTGGGTCCACCCTGCATTTGGAGCTTCTTAGGGCCATTCAGAACACACAGAGGCGTCCAGGAGATCATCTCAGTCCACATGTTGGCCCAGCTGTGCCTGGGAAGCCCATTCCTCTGCAACACTTACCAGCATGTGATTGAGGTGACATACGAACAGGGAGGCGCATAGGGCACACTCAGCGGGGTGCATTCCGCATATGCAGACACCCCTACTCTGCATGCACGCATTAGTCTTAAAGCAGTGTTCCCCTCTTTCTGTAATTCTGCACTCCCTTGCCCCCCCCAACACCCCAGACAGTGTGTCTGCAGGACTTGCCAAAGGCAGCAGTAGAAGGGTGAGCTGCCCACCAGACAGCGAGGATGGGACCTGAGTGCCTTTTACCTTTGCTCTTCTGGAAGCAGCGACCTACCTACCTGCGGGCCATTTTGGCACCTAAGCACTGTGCACACTCTTTCCTCCCCTCTTAAGTCTCCTTTTAAACGGAAGCACAAAGCAGGGTCCTTAGAGTTGAATGTGAGATGTGCCGTCTGAGGCTTTGCTTTGAAGGAGCTGAAAGGCAGGGCAGGCCTCTGAGGGGTGTGTCTCCTGCTGCGCTCACCCCAGAGGTGCCTTAGGGTCTGAATCACCAGGAGGGGCAGGCGGGGTCACTGGACCCGCCCGGGAAGGCCCTCTCTGTGCACTGCCTGCAGACGTGAGCGCGGAGCCAGGAAGCACTGGCGTCGGCAGCCTTTCCAAGGAGCCTCAGCGGAAGATTTTCCCACTGAGAGCCCCTCCTGTCTGAACACCAGCAGGTCCCGCGGGCTTCTCGTGGAAGGAAGGCTTTTAGCATCTCCCAGAACCCGGCTCTTTGAAGCACAGGCGTGTTTCCCAAGGGAGGCAGCCCCCCTGGGCCAGCGGCTCGGCTGGGGACTTAGAAAAGCAGGAGATAGAAGAGCTCACGGAACGCTGTCTGTCACCCAGAGAGAGGGAGAGGTTTGAGCGTGGGGGCGGAAGCAGGAGTCACGTCTGGTTAAGGAGCAGCACACTCTGCCCACCCAGTTCACTCTCCCAGTTCAGCTCAGCAAACCTCGGGGGGCAGTTCCGTGCCGGGCCCAGGGGGCTGCTGCCGGGCAGGAGGCGGAGGGGAATAGAAGTGCCTTCCTCCTTACAGGCAGGGCTGGGTGGCACCAAGGAAGAGAGTGGCCTCCACAGCAGCGCAGGAAGCACACGCCCACAGTTCTGCGCCCCTGCAGGTTCTGCAGTGGGTTATGGAAGTTTCCATAGTGAGGTGGGATCTAGAATGGGCTGTGAAGGATGGCCTGGGTGTGAGAGAGGTTGGCTTGAGGTGACCTGCCCGGAAGGGAAGCGGTGGGGTGCAGGGCGAGGAGACCAGGAGGCTGGGCAAGGCCTGTGCTGAGCGCTGTGCTCGAGGGCGACTGAATGGTCAGCCAGCAAGAAGAGGCTGTGCTGGCCAGCAGCGCGCGGGGCCATCTATGGAGGGAGGGTGGATTCTAGGAGTGAGAGCCTGGACACTGGGAGACTGGTGAGGGCTCTGGAACAGTCCAGAGAAGAGGTGATTGGCCCCTGTTCTATATAGGGAGACCCTGCTCAAAGGGAGAATGATCTGCCTCTCCCTTCTGCTCTCAAGACCCTCACACTCTTCTCCATCCAGCACTGAATGACCTTGTAGTACCGTTCGGCACTCTGTCTCCCCCTCTAGGCGGGGATCTCCCTGGAGGCAGTGATGATGTTTCAGGCATCACCCCTGCTTGTCCCTATAATCCCTGACACCTGGTGAATAAAGTGCTTCATGAGCAAATAGGAAAAGAGCCTGGCTGGTGTGCTCAGTGTGTGAGCACTGACCCATGAACCACGAGGTCATGGTCTGGGTTGTGGGCTTGGTCCCCAGTAGGGGGCATGCAGGAGGCAGCTGATCAATGATGCTTCTCATCATTGATGTTTTTATCTCTCCCTCTTCTTTCCTCTCTGAAATCAATAAATATATATACATTATATATATGTATAAAGACAATGACATTCTCCTGTAACAGTGAGGGTAAGGGTGGGGCAAGGAGGAGACATCCTGGAGGCAGGATGATCGGGATGCTGGCGCAGTTGGTATGCGGGGAAGGGCCCCTGGTGGAGGGTGAGGATGGAGTCTGCTATTGACCAAAGCCTGAGGGGTGCTGTGCTGATACTCGAGCCAGGGGTGTTGGCCACTTCCAGGAAATACCCATAGGCACCTGGGAAAAGACGGATGGGCCTCTGTTATATATTACACTCTACATATGGTTTCCTCCAAGGGGCAATGGGATAGGAAACCAAATCTCTTGCTTCTATGCCAGGGCCTTAAAAATAGAATTCTCAAACCGCCGGCATTGCAGCCGGTTTTGTCTGCTTGGCCAGCATGTCACTCAGGGCGCTTTGTTTTCCCTTGCATGGCGGTTCCACCGCATCTGGGCCCACAACCTGCTATGTGGTCCTGAACAGGGGCCAGCGTCCTCTGGGCAGAAGCCAGGCCCTCCTGGAGCTGCCGCCCGCTCTGCCTCCCCTGGGCCTCAGCCTCCATCCCCAGTCGGTCCATGGGTCCAAGCAGAGCCTGGTGCAGCCCGGCTCCCTCCCGGACAACCCAGACTAGAAAGAGCCTCCAAGTAGGTTTCAATATTGCCCCTTCCTCCCCCCAGGAAACAATCTGGCCCAAGGCGTTGCTAGGAGCCCT
>PVJC01012886.1:0-38931 GCA_004026665.1 Murina feae
AAATCCTTCTGTTCCTTTTTTGTTGTTGTTACTTTTATTTCTTTTCTTATCTTCTCTTCTTCCTTCCCCTTTGGTTCCAACATATAAAATATTTGTTTTTACTCCTTAAGAAATCAGATCAATCCACTAACTTTCCCTTCCTTCCTTCCTTCCTTCCTTCCTTCCTTCCTTCCTTCCTTCCTTCCTTCCTTCCTTCCTTCCTTCCTTCCTTCCTTCTTTCCTTTCCTTCCTTTTCCACTAACTTTTCAAAAGCAAGAAGGAATGTGATATTAACTAAGTGTTGGAACTACCTATCCACTTGGAGGACTAAGGAAGAATGATGATACTGAAATAGGAAAAAAAGCATACAAATATCATGCTTCCGCCAAGTACCTTATGCTAGGGCACCAAAGGCACCTAAGAATCTCTTGGGTCTCATCCTTTGGTTTCCATTATGTGTAAACTGGTACACTGAAGAGCTGATTTTCCGAAAACCACAACTAGAATACAACCAAACAACACAACCCACGCCTTTGTAACCGCACTTTCTAGTCTCCTCTCTGAGGTGAACACCTCATGCATAATCACTCACCTGGTCCTTTGGCTTTTGGTCTTTGTTTAGGGGCTGCAGAGGCTTCTCTCTTCTTTCTCCAGTGACACTGTTAGAGGACCACGTAGGAATTAGGTTTCCAGGTCGAGTGCTGGATTTAGTGTTATCCTGCAGCCTCTCCTTCACTTGAGAAATATTACATTTACCTTCTAGCTCATTAGAGGCATTTATGCATCTTGGCTGATTCTCTTGAACTAACCCATTGCTCAAGTTCCTTTCTGCAGGTAAGATGTCAATGTTCACTCTACTGATTGTAGCTAGTGATTCTGTGGTACTGCTTATGTCTGCTTTGCAGGTGTGGCCTTTCAGACTTGCAGGTGTCTTCAAGGGGTCAATGACTATGTGTTTCTCCTGGGATAAACCTTTGTCTTCATCCTAAGTGAAATGCTTCCAAGTTATTACAGCACTCTTCACACCATATAAACAAACTAACTTAAAATGAAACAGGTTCCTCACAAAATTAAACATAGGATTACCTGATGACCCAGCAATCCCACTCCTAAGTATATATTCCAAAGAACTGAAAGTAGGAACTCAAACAGGTATTTGTGCACCAATGTTTATAGCAGCATTAGTCACAATGATTAAAAGGTGGAAAAGACCCAAATGCCTATTAGCAGATGAATGGATAAACAGCATGTGGTATATATACAGTGGAACATTATAAAGCCATAGAAAGGAATGAAGTTCTGATACATGTTATAACATGTACAGTCCTTGAATACATGCTAAGTGAAATAAGTCAGACACAAAAGAATAAATATGATATGGTTCTACTTATATAAGATACCTAGAACAGGCAAATTCATAGAGGTTAACAAGGCCTGAGAGTGGGGAAAAATGTAGAGTTAGTGCTTAATGGGTACAGAGTTTTTGTTTGGAATGATGAAAGTGTTTTTGAAAGATAGTGGTGATGCTTGCACAACACTGTGAATATAATTAAGGCTACTAAATGGTACACTTAAAAATGGCTCATCCATGAACCAGGAGGTCTTGGTTTGATTCATGGTCAGGGCACATGCCCAGGTTGCAGACTTGATCCCCAGTGGGGGGCATGGAAGAGGCAGCCGATCAAATGATTCTCTCTTATCACTGATGTTTCTATCTCTTTCTCCTTTTCCCTTCCTCTCTGAAATCAATGAAAACATTTTTTTTTAAAGTTAAAGATAGAATTACCAAATTCCAGTCCTAGGAATATACCCAAAAGAACTGAAAACAGGCCCTGGCAAGGTAGCTCAGTTAGAGCATTGTCCCATTACACCAAAGTTTCTGGTTTGATCCCCAGGTAGGGCACATATAAGAATCAACCAATGAATGCATAAATAAATGGAACAATAAATCAATGTTTCTCTCTCTCTCTCGCTCTCAAATCAATAAATAAATTAAAAAAATTAATTACTAGGAGCAAATAAAGAATTGTACACAAATGTTCATAACAATAGCCAAAGGTGAAACCCACCCAAAATCTATCAATGAATAAATGGATAAACAAATTGTGGTATATATATACAATGGGATATTATTCACACATACATATAAACGAAGTATTGATGTACCTGAAAAACATTATGTTAAGTGAAAGAAGCCAAGACACAAAAGGTCACATAGTGTATGATTCCATTTATATGAAAAACTTAGAACAGGCAAACCCATAAGAGACAGAAAACACACTGGTGGTTATTTTTAGGGACTGGATAGGAATGAGGATGACTATTTAATAAGTATGGGGTTTCATTTGGAGTGCCGTGAAAATGTTTTAGAACTAGACAGAGTGATGGTTTCACAACACTGTGAATGTACTGAATGCAATTAAGTGTTCACTTTAAAATGGTTAACTTTGCTATAAGAGGTTAACGGGAGAAAAAGAGGAACACATATAATACTTTGAATAATAAAGATTTTCTTAAATGGTTAACTTTGTTATATAAATTTCACCTCAATAAAAGAAATTCTTAGAATAAAGTTATTACAGCACTGACTTCATGAAGCTTGACAGCCTACTTTGAATAAAGTGAGCTAAGTGAATCACCTTCACCAACATTTTTTCTCTACAATAAACAATTAATTACACAACAGAATCTCCAATAAAGCCTAATCACTTCATAAAAAATAACTTAGTTATATAACCTATCATTTTAATACAGATTCTAAATATGTATCCTTTTAAAAAGAAACATACCATTACATATGTCTTGGAGCCCTCAGAAGACTGTGGTTGGGTGAGAACTACTTCATGATTTGATTCAGCCTTTCCAGAAACCATTGGAAAACCAGGCTTGGATTTAGAGTCACCACTTTTAATATTATTTTTGGAGGTTTTTCTTTATGAGGAGGAAAAGAAAAAGTTATTAATATAATGAAGATGGAAAGTTTTTTTCTTTATATTATCAATATATTGAAGATGAGAGATACATGAGAAAATGTGTGTATGTATAACATTCCCTTACAGAATTGCTTAATTTATAGAGAACAGTCTTTTAAAAACCAGGGGTGATTCTACAAAACACTTGATCAGTACTCTTCAAAAACAATCAAGGTCATGAAAAACAAAGAAAGTGAAAATTGTCCCAGACCCAACCTAACTAAGGAGACATGAGGACTAAATGTAATATGATATCCTGAATTAGATCCTGATAAACAAAGAAGGACATTAGTAGAAAAACTGGGGAAAGCTGACGAAAGTCTAGAGTTTGTTTAGTCAACAGTAAGGTACTGATGAGAGTTCTTAGTACTAACAAATGTACCATGGTAATGTTAGGAGAAACTGCATGGCAGGTATGCAGAAAGTCTCTGTACTCACTCTCTTTTCTGTAAATACAAAATTTTTCCAAAATAAAAATCTCTGAGAAATTGCCCTGTCTGCCTGGCTCAGTTGGTTGGAGCATTGCCCCATGCTCTGAAAGGTTGTGGGTTCAATTCCCAATCAGGGCACATACCTAGGTTGCAGGTTCAATCCCTGGGCAGGTGCATATGGGAGGCAACTGGTCCATGTTTCTCTCTTTATTTTGATGTCTCTCTCTCCCTCTCCCTCTCCCTCTCCCTCTCCATCTCTGTCTCTCCCCACCCCACTTCCTCTCTTAAAATCAATAAACATACTCTTGGCCGCCCCCATGTGATCAAAGATGGCGACCACAAGATGGCCAGTAGGGGAGGGCAATTGGGGGCGACCAGGTCTGCAGGGGAGGGCAGTTGGGGGCAATTGGGCCAGCAGGGGAGCAGTTAGGCGTTAATCAGGCTAGCAGGGGAGTGGTTAGGGGGTGCTTAGACTGGGAGGCAGGAGCAATTAGGGGCAATCAGGCAGGCAGGCAGGTGAGTGGTTGGGAGCCAGCAGTCCCTGTGGAATCAGGCCTAAACCAGCAGTCGGACATCCCCCGAGGGGTCCTAGATTGGAGAGGGTGTGGCTGGGCTGAGGGATCCCACCACCCCAGTACATGAATTTCATGCACCAGGCCTCTAGTAAATATATCTATCTATATAAAAGCCTAAGCAACCATTGCAACCAAACGGACAACCAAACAGGCTGCATGGAGTAACCAGGCCGACGGGGGGTAGTTGGGGGAAACCAGGCCAGCAGGCAGAGGCAGTGAGGGGTGATCAGGCTGGCAGGCAGGTTAGTGGTTAGGAGTCAGCGGTCCAAGATTGTGAGGGGATAGTCAAACATCCCCTGAGGGGTCCCAGATTGGAGAAGGTGCAGGCTGGGCTGAGGGGACCCTCCACCCACTCCCACCTATGCATGAATTTCATGCACTGCCCTCTAGTATAGAAATAATATCCCCAACTGTTCTAGGGTGACATTTCTATAACAGGGTTAAACCTCTGGAAAATTCAAGGGAAGCATGAAGACCAGCACTGGAGAGTGAAGGTCAAAGATCTGTTTGGTGGAAAATTAGAGACAATGTCAACAAAAAGGTAGTCCTTTATCCCTGGGGATTTGTCTCCCAGATTTAACATGTTACAAACAGAGATCATGAAGGCCTTGCTTAGCCTCAAGGTTTAGATTCTGGAATACCTGTTCAGTTAAGGTAGGACCTACAAGTCAAAAAAATAATTCTTTTTCTCTTGAGAAGTCATGAGTGAATAGGGAAGCTTATGAAGGTCTCAGAAATCTGAGCACTATATTTTAGATGTGACTATTATCTTACATAGTAAATACTGTAACAGGCTTCTTAGATAATCTCTCATTTTAATATGGTTTCTAAAACACATGTCTTTTTAAAAGAATCATACTCAATATGTCTTAGAATCCTCTGAGGAATGTAAAAGTGATTCTCAATTTCTGATTTTAGCAATTAAGCAAATCTCAACATATGTTCTAATCATGCAATTTCACTTCATGTTTTAAAAGAAACTCAACATAAATTCTTGCAAATTAAAATTATAGAAGCCACCCTCTTTTATTCCATCGATATAGCCCAGCTACTTGAAAGGGAAGTATCTTACGCCTTTGTGGCCTCCAAAAAGAAGTAGATTTGGCGCTTTATGTAAGGCTGCCTCAGGATGCTCCTTACAGAGGGTCTTTCCTCAGGCCTTTTGCTCAGCATTGTCCTTATTAGTTCTGCCAGCTCTGGGCTATAATCTTTCGGCATTGGTGGCAGCTACAAAAATAAATACTATAATTATGACTAATCGTCTTGTGAAGCAAAGTAAATGAAGGTAGAGTTTCCAATATTTATTTTAAGACATTATCCACATAAGCATAAAATAACCAGTATTAGTCTACCGGAAACATACTGATAATCCTGGTTATAACAGAAAGTTGTAAGGTTGTAAAAGTATATTCTTCAAACTAGCATTCCCATTTGAGGACTCCCTCCTTCAGAAATAAGGGCATGAGACATCCTGTCAAGATGGCAGTATAGGTAAACATGGTACTCACATCCTGCCACAACCACAGTAAAATTACAACTAAACTACAGAACAACCATTATTCAGAACCACCTGAAATCTGGCTGAAGGGAAGTCTTACAACCAGGAAATTAAAGAAGCCACATAGAGACTGGTAGGAGGGGAGGAGATGCGGAACAGGCTGGTCCCACACCAATGTGTGGTGGTTAAAAATCAGGAGAGATATCTCGGCTGCAGAGGTCTTCCTGAGGAGCAATAGGTTCCAGCCACAGACCAGGCCCCCAGCCCAGGGTTGCAGTGCCAGGAAGAGTCGCCATAGCCTCTGGCTGTAAAAATCAGTAGGGATTGAGACCAGGAGAGACAGAGGCCTGGCTGGAGTCCCAGGCAGTTCCCCTTAAAGGGCCCACACACAGACTTACTCAGACTGTCTGAGCTCCAGCACCAGGGCAGTAGCTTGAAAGGCACCAGAGACATACAGGGAGAAATTGAATGGCTGGCATCAGGGTGACAGCTGGGGAGGGGCAATTTTCTCCCAGACAAAAGTGCTAGCAGAGGCCACACTGTTCCTTTGATGAGCCATCCTCCCACAAAGCTGGCAGGTGGGCGATTCCATCAACCTCACTCACACTGTTTGCTTTACCCTGGTGACTCCCTGAGGCCCTGCCCCACCCAACTTTTTTGTTTTTAATATATTTTATTGATTTTTTTACGGAGAGGAAGGGAGGGAGGTAGAGAGTCAGAAACAACGATGAGAGAGAAACATCAATCAGCTGCCTCCTGCACGCCTCCTACTGGGGATGTGCTCGCAACCAAGGTACATGCCCTTGACCAGAATTGAACCTGGGAACTTTCAGTCTGCAGGCTGACGCTCTATCCACTGAGCCAAACAGGTCAGGGTCCCACCCAACTTTTGAGCCCACTCAAACTGTTTCCAGTGGATTTTCCGTAAGAATGGCCTGTCTTGGCTCTTGCTTCAGATTTTCCTAAAACTTCTCAAACAAGCAGCATTTGGCCTCAGGAAGCCCCACACCTCTTGCTAAGTGAGCCAATGCCTAGGACTGGCAGCAGCTGGCCTTGGTTCACAGCTTGGCCTCACCTGAGTATTTCCAAGGCCAGCACAAGTAGTGGCCATCTGCAGATTACTTTGTAGCTCATGTTATGTGGCCCTGGGCAAAACACAGGTGGTGCCTAAGCTTGGCCTGTACTTCCTGGGAGGGCCCAGAGCCAGCACACCCAGCGAACAGTTTCAGACCATGTCGAAGCACCACCACTCAACAAGTGACACACTCAAGTGGTAGACTCAGCAGGCACCAGAGCCCTGCTGAAGTAAGTCCTGCTCTGTGGAGTGGACCACTACATAGCTGATCCTCCACAGTAGTCAGAAGTTGATGGTTGTAATCAGTCCTTGCAGTGGATCATCCTGGGGGTAAATGTCTCCCATTGACATGCTAACAGCAATCAAGGCTCAACTACGACAGGAGGGTATACACAGCCCACAAGGAGAGTTCACCTGGAGTGCCCAGCCTGGATGATCAGGGAGGCTGTGCCATAGGACCCTATAGAACACATTAGGCCACTCTACCAAGCCTAGAAGACATAGCAACTCTACCTAATAATAGAAACAAACACAGGGATGCTGCAAAATGGAGAGACAAAGAAACATGTCCCAAATGAAAGAACAGAACAAAACTCCAGAAAAAGATGAGGGCAGTTGGCGGGGTGGGTGTTAAGGGTGAAGGGATTAAGAAGTACAAATAGATAGGTACAGAATAGTCATGAAGATATAAAGTTCAGCATAGGGAATATCCTATATATTAAAAGCCTAATATGCTAAGTGTCCAGTCGTCCATTCAACCAATTGAAGCATAATATGCTAAAGATATGCTAAGGCCGCTCAACCGCTCGCTATGATGTGCACTGACCACCAGGGGGCAGACGCTCCAACCAATAGTTAGCTTGCTGCTGGGGTCCAGCTGATCAGGATCGAGCAAGACGGGCCAGACACACCCTGGAGCCCTCCTGCAGTCTCTCCCTGGCTGGCCAACCTCCCACGTCCCTCCCTGCCCCAACTGTGCACCAGTGAGGTCCTTCAGCCTGGCCTGAGCCCTCTCGCAATCCGGGACGCCTCAGGGGATGTTGGAGAGCTGGTTTTGGCCCAATTCTGTTCAACACAGGAGCTGCCCCCTGGTGGTCAATATGCTCCCACAGGGGAGCGCTGCTCAGCTAGAAGTTTGGCTCATGGCTGATGAGCACAGTGGCAGTGGCCGAAGTCAAACATCTCCCAAGGACTCCCAGACTGAGAGAGGGCACAGGCCAGGCTGAGGGAGCCGCCCTACACCCCCCTACCCCGACCCTGCCCCCGATTGCACACATTTCATGCACCAGGCCTTTAGTAGTCATCTAATAACTATGTATGGTGTCAGACGGGTGCAAGATTTATTAGGATGACCACTTAGTAAGTTATGCAATATCTAATCACAGGGTATATACCTGAAATTAACATATAATGTATGTCAACTATAATTGAAAAAATTTTTAAGTGATATTGAAGAATAAGGGCATGAGTTTCTAAAGAGTTATATACCAGGATATTCACTGCAGTATCATTCTTGCAGTAGTAAATGACTAGAAACAACTTAAAATGTCCTTTTTTTTGAGAGAGAATGGGAGGGGGAGAGTTAGTGAGAGAGAATCATCAATGTGAGAGAGACACATGTATTGGCTACTTCCTACAAGCTGGGTATCAAGCCTGCAAATGAGTACATACCCTTGACCAGAATTGAACCTGGACCCTTCAGTACATGGGCTAACACTCTATCCACTGAGCCAAACTGGCTAGGACATTAGCCAGTTTAAAAAAAGACATAGGAACCTGGAAAGATGTCCCTCATATATTAAGTCAAAAAAGTGAGTTGTTGCAAATGTGTATAGCTTGATTACATTTCAGTTACTTTTTTAAAGTATACTAGAGGCCTGGTGCATGAAATTTGTGCAGGGGGGGTGGATGTCTTTTAGCCCAGCCTGCACACTCTTGCATATGGGACCCCTCGGGGGATGTCCAACTGATGGTTTAGGCCTGATCCCACAGCAGGATCGGGCCTAAACAGTCAGTCAGACATCCCTCTCACAATCCAGAACTGCTGGCTCCTAACCGCTTGCCTGCCTGCCTGATCACCCCTAACTGCTCACTTGCCTGATCGCCCCTAACCACTCACCTGCCTGCCTGCTGGCCCCTAATCACTTACCTGCATGCCTGATCGCCTCTAACCACTCACCTGCCTGATTGCCCCTGCTTCTGCCTGCCTACCTGATCATCCCTAACCACTCGCCTGCCTGCCTGATCACTCCTAACCACTCATCTACCTGCCTCATTGCCCCTAACCACCTCTGCCTGCCTGCCTGATTGCCCCTAACTGCTGGTCTGCCTGCCTAATCACCTCTAACTGCCTCCGCCTCGGCCCCCATATCCACAGCTTCATCCAGAAGATTGTCCAGAAAGTCGTCTAGAAGGATGTCCAGAAGGTCGTTCAACTGTCTAGTCTAATTAGCATATTATGCTTTTATTATTATAGATTATAGATGTGTGTATATGTGCATATATACACCTAGAGTTATATCTATAGAAGACCAGAAAAAGCCAGGAAGACCATGCACCAAATTGTTAATGGTTATCTACAGGGAATTAAAATGGATAGGAGAGGGGAATTTCACTCATTTCTTGATTGATTCTTTAAATAGTATAATTATGAAAATTTTTCACTTCTTTTATATTTTTCAATATTTAATTTTTACATACTAAACAATTTAATATTTCTCAAATTAAAAAATTAATTATAATTTGATTAAATTAAATCAGTAGGTCATTTATAGCCTTCAACTTGTTGGTGTATGGATGCCTGACACTGCAGAAGGCAACTAACCTCATGGAACTAACATATAAAGTTGGTCACTCTGGTATCAAAGGAACAAGTTGAAATAGAATGGACTTGTTTTAATTATTTATTTATTTTAAATATGTTTTTATTGATTTTAGAGAAAGAGGAAAAGAGAAGGATAGAGATAGAAACATCGGTAAGAGAGAAACATCGATTAGCCACTTCCTGCACACCCTCTACTAGGGATAGAGCCCGAAACCTGGGCATGTGCCCTGATTGGGCATTGAACCAGGGAACTCTTGGTTCAAAGATTGATACTCAACCACTGAGCCACACCAGCCAGGCAAGAATGGACTCATTTTAAATGGGGCTCATTTGACCATAAGCTGCTTAGGAGAAGCTACCAATAGTCCCTTAGGGCACCTGCACATCCTGTGGCTATACGTAGTGGTTTTCGAAAAGCCAATTCCTTGGAACCATTAAGCCACTTTTACAAATTAATATTAAGAAATGATCAATACCTTCTCCTCCAGTTCAACCTTCCCCACAGAAGAGACCCACCATCTTAATTATCCACCCAATAATAATGATTACTCACATTTGTCAGTAGCAACTTACAAAGCTGCATTAAATTAACATTGCTCCAAATATTTAAAACAATTAGTTCCAGAATTTTCTTTACCTTTCCTTCAATAATCCGATAAACTAAAGAATTCATGTCTTTTGCATTGAAAGCATGCTTCAGGGTGGCCATTTCATAAGCACAGCATCCCAGAGCCCAAACATCAGACTAGAAAAGAAAAACAGTAAATGGTTATATATCAGAACGCCTTATTTACATTTTTCCTCCTAAAAAAGAAAAGATATTTTCGTTACACCAATTCACAGAGAATTGTTTGACATAACTATTCTGATGAGCTTTGAAATCATGAATACTGTCCTAGAGACAAGGTGAGCTGGCATATTATCCTACCTTATAGTTGTAGGGTTTGTTTGAGAACAATTCGGGGCTCATATAGTAGGGTGTACCAATGAGGGTGCTAGCCATATCACAGTGGTTCTCCAACACTCGGGCAATTCCTAGGTCACCCACTTTGATGATGTTTGTTCTTGTTAGGAAGACATTTTGAGTTTTCAGATCTCGGTGAAGGATGTGTTTTTCATGTAAATACTAAAAAAGAGAAATAAAATTTCACTAGGTATAAATATACCTATCTACTTATTTACTCCTGACTTCTTCTATACCATTAATAATTACATGAGTTAAAGAGCCATAGTTATCTACATATCAAAACACTATTGTTTTTATAGCCTCTAAAAAGTCTGATTTACAACTTTCCAATGTAAAAAAATTGCCCTAGCCAGGTAGCTCATTTGGTTAGAACATTGTCCTTATATGCCAAGGTTGCATGTTCGATCCCTGGTCAGAGCACATTCTTGTAAGCATAGCCAATGAATGCATAAATAAGTGGAACAAAAAGTCAATGTTTCTCTCTTTCTCTCTCCCTTCCTCTCTAAAATAAATCAGGAAATTAAAAAATATATACATTAAAATAAAATAAAAAGGATCAGCTCAGCAATAGCAACTGTGATGGCAGCTACGGCAGTGGAGTGGGCAGAGTGGGTTGGAACAAGTACATGATGGTGAACACACTGGTCAAGTCCAGGGTGTGGAAGTGCACCCCACCGGGCCTGGGGCAGAGGCCCACACTCCAGACGCTGCAGCTGCACCAGGTAATCCATGCTCCCACCTCCAAGACTTGAACATCACCCACAATGTCTACTACAAGAACTACTGTGTCTGCAGACTCAACAGAAGCCGCATGCTCCCCTATGGGCCCCAGCTGGGTGAACTTGGCCCTGACCCCTGGGCCACCTCTGGGGCCTCCAAAGTTCACTGGTGGGCTCAAGGTAATTTCACAGAGGAATACTGAGCACAGGCAAACCGCAGCACCTGGGGTTCCCCAAGTGCTCAGCAGCCACACATCATACACATGTGTACTAGAGCATATATGAAAGGTGGACAATTGCTTTTTAAAAAAGTAAAAAAAAATTAAATTCCAGTATCCTTCACAATTGTTCATTAACCAGGGGTCCTCAAACTTTTTAAACAGGGGCCAGTTCACTGTCCCTCAGACTGTTGGAGGGCCGGACAATAGTTTAAAAAAAAACACTATGAACAAATTCCTGTGCACACTGCACATATCTTATTTTAAGCAGGACAGGCAGCGGCGGCAAAAACACCTGGCAGGCCGGATAAATGTCCTTGGCGGGCCGCATGTGGCCCGCGGGCCTTAGTTTGAGGATGCCTGCATTATACCATTTAGTGCTTACAAACTCCCACCTGAGGAGAAAAAACACAACCTTACAAGGTCAGAGGCACTTTCCTCTCAGATTCATAGAATCTTCAGCTTAATAATATTTTCAAATACAACAAGTTGATATTTATTTAGAGAGAGTATCCTAGAATTTAAACTACAAGGTCAACTAATTCTGGACAAATCTGCCCAAATCCAGAGATTTCATAAACAGTCTAACTACTGATTATGTGTATATTAAACAACAAACATGTTTACCTTTCCACTCACTTTGCCACAAGGTTAAAGCCCCAAACCCAAGGGTTTAGGCATGTTCATTAGCCCAATCACCTTTCTGTATGACTCAGCTGACCAGCTGATAACAACCATGGTCATTCTTTGCTCTCTGTCAACTCAGGGCCCTTAAAATGGACTTTTGTATAAATATTAAATGAATGGAGAATTGGCTTTTCCTCCAATTAGACAGGAAATCCATGTCTACTTCAATATGGATATCACTCATTCAGAAACATTCCAATGCTACAACATGAGCAACCAGGTCCAATTCACAAATAGATTTTCAAAAAAATACATTTTTTCATGTACTCATTTTGGGAAGAATTTCCCTAAAATCCATCTGTCCTCCCGCCGCCTCTTGGAGCAAGCTGGATTCTGTGAGTATTGACAGTACCTGCAGAGCCATGGCGATCTGAACAAACCACTCCACCACCTGACTTTCAGGCAGAAGCTGCCCTTTCTGCTCCTTGAGCTTTCGATACAGATCACCTCCTTCACAGAAGCCCATGACGATGTACAGCAGGCCGTCCCCTCCCTCCCAGGACTCCTTGTAGGTGACAATATTGGGATGCTTCAGCTGGGACAAGAGCTGAGCTTCTTGTTCAGCAGCTCGCCGCTCTCGGCTGGAGGCATTTCGCAGGTTCAGTTTTTTGATGACATACTGCAAAGAAAATACATGTTTTTACAACATACAAATAAACATGCAGCTTTATAGGTTCAGAAGTATTTAGTGCTCTCCTGAAATGTCCCCAAAATTAATCATCTGAAACCAGTCCAATAACCTACTCATTTTATTATCTGAAAAGCACAAAAGTGAGAAAAAATAACCGCTCTGATTAATAGTACTTTTTACAGGTTAGACTAATAGCAGGGTAGTCACACACAAAAATTCTTCAGACAGAATGGATCCATGGGTTGCATGAAGTTTTCAAAGGGATGCATAGCCCACTAAGGTTAAAAATCACTGACCCTTAACATACAAAATTATTCCCACTTAAAAAAAAAATCAATATCCTCTCACACCTAAATGACTACCCTCAATCAAAAGACCACACAATTATTACTCCACGAACACACATGTAATTGTGCTTTGTAAAATGTAAACTGCTCAAATGTGAGGGGCTATCCTCAACTCAAAAACCCAATGACCCCTCCCCTCCTCACACACACACTTCTGCCTATTGAATAACTCTTATGCCTGAGCTTTTGTCCAGGCAGAGTGAACAGCACCTGAGAAGAGTAGGTGAGAGTCTTATACTTAGGTGGGCATTATAAGCTTGCCTGAGGCAGCCCCATTGTGTCGGTGTAATTATCAATGGCACTTCCTTTCAGTTTCAAATTTGTCCCCATCTGTGCAATATATTATACTAGAGGCCTGGTGCACAACATTTGTGCACTGGGGTGGTGTGTGGGGGGTCCCCTCAGGCCGGCCTGCACCCTTTAGCAGTCCTGGAGCCCTCGGGGGATATCCAACTGATGGCTGAGCCATAATCAGACATCCTTAGCGCTCCCCCTGGTGGTCAGTGGGTAGCATAGCTACTGGTCATTCCACCATTCTGTTGATTTGCACATTACCCTTTTATTATATAGGATGGTCAACTTATTTGTCAGCTACATTAAAGAACTGGCTCCTTATCCTGGAGTTGAGATAAAGCACTTTCAGCAAAGGAGTAACATTACCACTAACTTTTAGAACAATCCCTAAGACTGCCATGAAAGGGATGGACTGGAGAAGAGCAAGCAAGACGTGTGGCAGGAGGGACCTGGGGGAGGCCTGGACAACCGTTCACCTGGAGATAAAGATGTCCCGGCTTGGGGTGGTACCAGTGGAGATGGAAAAGAGCCTGCGGGCTTAGTGGACAGATGAATGGGGGTGAGGGGAAGAGGGGAATCAATAATGACTCCAAAGTGTCCAGCACGGGCAACTGGCTGGTTGGTGGTGCTACTCGCTGAAACAGGGATCATGAGGGAAGTTTGGCAGAAAGGTGACCAGCTGAGTTTTAAAGTATGTCCACTGGTCTCCGGGTCATACGTGTGGGGCCCGTCCTTCAAGGAGCAATACTTGCCAGGCGCTGGGTTGTGTCCCGAGAACGTGTGCTCTCACGGGACTGTTGAGCGTGCTCCGGAACAGTGTCCATCAGCCACGATGAACACACAAAGCAGCAGCACCGGGTGCTCGGGGTGCGAATCACAGGAAGGTGTGGCCTAGGCTCGGTGGACTGGGACACTGGCCCCGAGGCCGTGTCATGGAGGGTGGGGGGGGGGGGTCTAACGTTTGGACAGAGCCCTGGGCGAACCCCTGCGTGTTCCCCGCCCCCTGATGGGCCCCAACTCCGCCGACCTGCCTGCCGTCCCGCCGGTGCCTCACGAGCGTCACCTCCCCGTAGCTGCCCCTACCGACGACCCGCAGATAGCAGTAGGCGGCCAGGGGCATGTTCCCGGCGCGGGGCAGAAGTCGGGGCGCGGCGCGGCAGCTGGCCACAGCGGAGGGTCCAGCTCATGCCCGAGAAGCTGCCGGGCCGGTGGCTGCCGAGAGGCCCCGGCTGGGGCGCGAGCGCAAAGGCCAGGCCCACGAAGACGCCGCTGCCATAGCGATCCCCGCCGGCGCCGCTCTGCGCATGCTCCGCGGGCCCGCGAGGCTCACCGAGCATCCGGCGGCGCCGGAGGACCCGCCATAGAGCCGAGGCGCCGCCGGCCAGAGCGTCTCCGCCGGCCTGCGCGCACTCTCAGCTCCACCGCCGCAACTCCCGGTGGCCGGCCAGAATAGTCATGGGAGCTGCGCGCTTGCTGAGCTTTTGTTCTAAGCGCTTTGCGACTATTGATCATTCATTTTAGAAGTATTTATTGCCCGTCTACCATGTGCCAGGCTGACGAATTCCCTGCCCTCGTGGAGCTCACATTCTAATGGGAGTGGGTGGTAGTGACAGACTCTCCAGACTCCAGTCCCTCCCCCCCACCCTCCCACCCCCGTCTACCTATGGATTCAGCAGTCCATCTTATTTTTTAATCATTTCAAAGTAAATTGGATATACCAGTACGCTTAACCCCTAAACATTTTAACGGTATTGAGAAGTACAAAGAAATCCATTAGGATCCCAGCCAGCCCCCTGCCTTAAGTGACCTGACCAAACTCTGGCTTGCCTTCCAACAGCTTAGGGCTAGCCCTGGGAGGAGCCACCCGGGCCCACCTTAAAGGCCTGCCTATGAAAACCCAAAGCTACCAAAACCATTTGATTGTTCCAGGAAACATCTCCCTCTCCTAAAGCATTTACTACAAAAAAGCTTGCAGTTGTAAAACCTTCCTGTGTCCCTTTGAGGAGATAGCTATGTTATCTTCTACAACCCACAAGTGTCTTAAGGACCTGAATTCAACTCTGAAGTGTAAGATTTCTTCTGCCTACCAATTTTTGACCGGTTGGGGGCAATATCACCCTCTGTTGGAAATCCTATGTAATAAAAGGCTAATATGCTAAGTGTCTGGTTGTCCATTCAACCAATCCAAGTGTAATATGCTAATGATATGCTAAGGCAGCTCAACTGCTCACTATGACATGCACTGACCACCAGGGGGCAGATGCTCTGACCAGTTGGTTAGCTTGCTGCTGGGGGTCTGGCCAGTTGGAACTGAGTGAGATGGGTCAGACATGGCCTGGAGCCCTCCCGAGGTCCCTTCCAGGTTGGCCAGCCTCCTGCATCTCTCCCCAGCCCAGACTGTGCACAGGTGGTATTACAGAAAACGGGAGAAGAACCAAGCAACGCTTAGAAAGACCAAGTTACATTTATTCTTACGCTTGGGCCCAGAGGAAAATGTCTCTAGAATTCTGGGCAAAGTCACACAGGAAGTTTCCTGTATTTATTTCTTTTTACCCTCTTTGTCTCCCAAATGTGGGATTTTCCGGTCCCCTTTGCAAGTTCTTAAAGAGCCCCTATGTGTTGGGGCTTTGAGACCTCAACCAAAGGCTCGTCCTGGTGCTAGTACTGATAACTTCATCTGGGGAAGGTTTAATGGCCTCTCTGAAATGGGAGTAGTCTTATTTTTCTTATTATTTAAGCAAGCAAGCATTTTCAGAAAACAGCAGGGTTAAAATTTCAAAGAGCAGTTTGTATGTAAGATGGATGCTTCAGTGGGGTCCCTTGGCCTGGCCTGCACCCTCTGGCAAGCCAGGACCCCTCAGGGGATGTCAGAGAGCTGGTTTTGACCTGATTCTGCAGGCCAGGCAGAAGGACCCCACTGATACACGAATTCGTGCACCTGGCCTCTAGTTAGGACATAAAAGATGCTGAGAAGTGGGCCAGGTACTGGTCATTGTTAGCTCTCCTCATACCTTTTATCCTCTCCCAGCCACAGAAACATGTTTCCAGCACCTTCTATGTAGTAGGCTTGGTGCTGGCCACCTCCCAACAGCCCAATCTGTGTGTGTGTGTGGGGGGGGAGGGGGGCGTTTCAATCTTTATTGTTGAGATTATTACAGATGCCCCGCTTCCACCCCTGCCCATAGCTCCCCTCCACCCAGTTCCCAACCCACCCCAGGCCCTCATCACCCTATTGTCTGTGTCCATAGATAATGCATACATGCATATAAGATCTTTGTCTATTCTCTTCCCACACCCCTCTTCACCCCCTTCCCTCTGAGAATCATCAGTCTGTTCCATTTCCATGTCCCTGATTTTATTCCATTCACCAGTTTGTTCTACTTATCAGATTTTTTCCCAATAGCCCAGTCTTTATCTCACCAAGCCCCTGCTCAAAATACTTTAGTGTTTCCCACCCAAAAGACTGGCCACTTTCTGACCCTTGCACCACCTGGCCTTAAACCACTTCCTAGCCTTCCTCCCCACCCTCTCCATCAGGTTCTGCTCCCATCACACAAACACCTGCACTTTCCTCAAGCATGCTTCACACTCGCCCTCCTGCTTTTCTCTCCCTCCCCTTCTCTCCGGCCCCTTCCTGCTCAGTTCCTCCTCCAGGAGCCTTCTTCTAAGCTCTGTGGGGATGAGATCCACCCCTTCCAGATTTCTATTGCTCTTTGATGCAGCTCTTTAGCTTCTGACCACTCCTTTGACTCACTGGGCTTCCTTTGACTTGCATCATCTCCTTTTTCCAAACATCAGCTCACAGAACACAGCAAGGCACTCAAGTTTCATCATTGTGCTTGGCACTGTGTCCAACCTACCACAGGGAGATCCATACAAGTGTAGGAAAACTTCAAGGGCACATTTTAATGTTGATCGAGCCCATCTTTTACAGAGGCCAGAAAACAGGCCAAAAGGTCGTTATGGCTTGGGGACAATAAACCTTTCCCAGAAGCTGCTCTGTGAGACAAAGTCCACGGCAAGCAAATAGAGATCAAAGAGGCCCCTGGGTCCCCTCACCATATCGGGGTCACAACAGCCAATACATTTCACCCAGGGCCCTGGAGTGGGTTGACCCGGGTCCATGTCTGTCCAGTGTGCTAGGGCTTATAGGAGACAGCAAGGGTTTGGGCATAAAAATTAAGAAATTGCCGGTAAAAGAAAGGTCTTTGACTCAGTTTCTCCCTTCTTCCTAATAATGCAGAGGGCCTTTCTGCCATTACATGATAGGCTTGAGCTTAGGAGACTGAAAGATCAGGGTTTGGATACCTGCTCTGTCACTTGCTGGCCCCTGGCATCAGAGCTCGGTGCTGAGCCCCCATGCAACACGGAAGTCTCTCACAGGCTCAGAGGTACACCAGGAGGCTAAATTAGACAATAAAAGGATTGGAGCAAAGCATGACCCATAACCAGCCCTCCATTATGAAAAGGGGCACTCATTGCCTGCCCAGGTGGGAGAATGCTGAGCTGCTTCTGTTCTTCTTTCCAACTCTGGGCGAGAAGGTCCATAGACGTGAGGCAACTGTCCTAAAGGACGGGTCACCCATTACTCATCCCTAGGGTAAACTCCTGAGCAGACTCAGAGCGTGCCTCCGGAGAGAACTGCCATGAGACACGGACATGGACAGACTCTTTGCAAGCCACAGGCCTCCCTGGCCAAAGTGGGGCTTACTGAAAAGTTTATTGACACTTAAAGAACCTTGAAAGTACCACTTAATGAAGTTTAGAAATCCACTTTCAGCTGTGGCTTCATGACATGTCATCGTGTCACCAGTGTTGCCCTGTGCCAGACCCAGAGCTAGACAAGCAGCCGGGGTAACCCCCAATTCACCTTGTCTGGGCGCAGTTCTATACAGAGGGGCACGCTCTGAGTCTGGCCAGTTTACACAGCTTAGAACCCCCACAGGGAGAAGTGTTCACTGTCAGTTTTTTACCACCAACACCCCGATTGTAATATTTGTCTTCATCCTGTCTAATGTTTAATCCATGTTTATCTAGCACTTTATTGACTGATGGTCTGAGTGAAGCGACAAGGCAGCAGGAGCCTGAAGACCAGGGTCGGTGCCATGGGGCTGCGGATGCTGCTGTGTGTGTCCCTGGTGTCCCTCCTCACCCTGCAGGCCCTGCCCACTCAGGCTTCACCCCAAAGACCCAAAAACAGTGAGGTATGTGGGTAAACCCTCAGGGAAGAAACAAGCAGCTGGGCCTGGATGGGCCCTGGGAGGGGGACATAAGACCCTCACCCCAGGGACTGGGGCTTCCCCTACCCACCTTGACCACCTCTGACTGGAGAGTGAGGCCAAGGAGCAGAGGGTTCAGGCTGTGTCCCACTCCCATACCTTAAAAAAGCCTGAGCATTCACGCTCACACTGACCCCGGTTTGTTTTACAGAAGCGACAGGCTGTGGACACAGTGAGTGAGTCTCCACAAAGGGGTCTATGGTGGGGCCACTATTACAGCCGTGATTTCCCCATCCCCAGGGAGGTGCCCCTCTGTTAGTGCTCTGGGTCAAGGGACTCCTGTCTCTCGGATATGGGGACTCCCCACCCCCTCTCATCCCCAGCCGCTTGGTCTGAGGCAGAGAGAACAGATGGTCTCTCTGGGAGGTCTGATTTGTTCTCAGGCACCTTGTGTCAGTCAGAACTGGGTGCTGACCCCAATACAACACAAGGTCCCTCATTGGCGCAGAGGCCCCCATCCCAGGCCACAGTGCCCTCACGTCTCACTTTAGGCTGTCGACGGCGTGGTCATCCGGAGTTTGAAAGTCCACTGCAAAGTCACCTCTCGCTTTGCCCACTATGTCATCACCAGCCAAGTGGTCAACAGCGCCGACCAACCAAAGGAAGTGGCCTTCAATGTGGAGATCCCCAAGACGGCGTTCATCAGTGACTTTGCCATGTGCGTGCCCTGCCCGACTCCCCCACCCAGAACTGTCCATTCACTGGGCCCAGCCCAAGACTATGGCTCAAAGTGGCCAGAAAGAGCATCATCTCCTTATTTCCCAAAGGGCCACAGGCCAGTTCCAGCTCAGAAGGGAGAACAGTCCTTTAGTAGGTCTGTTCTGGGCTCCCATGGTGGACAGCAAACTGGGGCCTCTGACCATGTTTCCAGCCTAGGGCCCGAAGAGCAAAAGCTGCTTTCTGGGCTCTGGCTGTAGCTGCCCACCTCACTGCCAAGGGGCCTCCAAGCCACTCTTTGGGCAGAGAGAGGCCAGCAGGAGATGCACCCCTCCCCCCAGGAGTGCTCACCAGGACAGGGCTTCCTAGGGTCTGGGCTGAAAGTACTACCAATATGTGTGGTCAGGGAAGGGCCCCTCCCCTGAGGGCTTCCTCCTCCTGGCAGCACAGCAAATGGGAAAGCATTCATCGGGGACATAAAGGAAAAAGCAATTGCATGGAAGCAGTACCGGAAAGCGGCCGTCTCGGGAGAGAATGCTGGCCTTGTCAGGTGAGTTCTGAGCCCTGCTGGCCCAGTGTTTGAGGCGGCCTTCCCCTCAGATAGACCTGAGGGATGCCAGGTGGCCTTGGGTGCAGAGCAGCCCCAGGCTGATGGGAGGTGAGCACCCTGCCCAAACCCAAATGCCAGCACAGGTGCACCGGGCCAGGCTGGTGCTGACTTGCCCATTCCCTAGACCAGCCTGCAGGAGAAGTGGGCCCTGTCCTTGGGCCCTGACTCTGGCCAGCCAGCTAAGACAAGGGGGAGGGCCAAGGATACCCAGAGCAGCACTAGAATAAGAGAACTTGATTCTGAGGCCCGTGCTTTAGGTGTCAGGAACCACGTGTCACTTACCATTTGTCTGTGTGGTTGCCTCTGGTGGCATGTCTAGGGCCTCAGGAAGATCGATGGAGCAGTTCACCATCCACCTCACCATCGGTCCCCGCAGCAAGGCCATGTTCCGGCTGACCTACGAGGACGTGCTGAAGCGAAAGCTCATGCAGTACGACATTGACATCAAAGTCAAGCCCCAGCAGCTGGTGCATCATTTTGAGGTAGATTGCAGGTGACCGCAGGCCCCGGGCAATGGTCTCGGGAGCAGGGTCTCCCTCACTGTGGCTCTAAGCATGGGCTTGGCACTCATCATGTGCCATCCCAGACCTGAGCACACAATGCAGGGGACTAACTCCTCAGGGTGGGTCTGATGGGCAAGGGAGCTCCCTGAACCTTTCAGCCTCCTCCTCTTGAGTCTCAGCTTTCTCATCTGTTAAATGGGGATTCCTGTTTATCCCAGGACTTCCGCAAGGATCACAGGAGATAATAACCGCCCAGGTAGTTTGTAAACGGAAAGTCCTGGGCAGCATGAGGGATTGTGGTTGTCTCTGGCACCTCAATGGTGGCCGAGTTGAGGGGTGCAGGTAAGCACACCTTCATCTGGCCAATATTTTTGGAGAGCCTACCAGGCCCTTTGGGGGGGGCCAGGTGGGCGCTGCACACAGTAGGTGGGCAGGGCACATGCTGGCTCTTGGCTGAGACTGGATGATGGCCCAAATGGGAGCCTTGGTGCAGGTATTGCTTCAATGATGCAGATCGACGTGGACATCTTTGAGCCCCAGGGGATCCGCAAGCTAGACGTCCAGACCTCCTTCCTCCCCAAGGAACTGGCAGCTCAACTCATCAAGAAGTCCTTCTCAGGCAAAAAGGTATGTGGCTGGGGGTGGTGGCAGGCCCTCTAGGAATTCTCCAGCTGGCCCAACCCCTTACAGAAGGTCCAAGCATGGCCTGGGAACCAGGCAAGGTCTTCAGGCTTCCCTGGGAGTGAGAGAGGCAGGTGTTTTCTGGTTGGTATCCCAGGGGAACTTGGCACTCCTGGTTCTCAGAGCAACTTAGCAAAAGCCTGCATGCTGAGGCTGGGGAAGGCACCCACAGTGGCTGTATGGTCTGGAGTGAGTTGCTGGCTTTCTGGAGCCCCAGTTTCCTCTTTGCTCGTCTCACACCCGTAGGAAAGCATTCAGGGCACATGAGCAAATGTCAGAAGCTGTTGAGGTTAGAATTCCAAGCTCCAGTTTTCTTGGAAACATAATTAAGTTCAGATAGGCCTTTGGCCTAACCAGCCACTTGCCACTTGTCACTCACCACCCACATGCAGGAATCCCAGAGCCCCCTGTCTGCCCCTCCCCAGTCCTGGAGGAGTATGGCATATGGTGGGTGATACTTAGCGAGTGCCCTCAACTGGAGCCAGGAGCAAACCCTTTAGTTATTATCTAGTGTTAGTAGCAACTCAGGCATCATTTAAAAGAAATGATTTTTACAGGTTTTTTTTTTTTTGGGGGGGGTCCTTTTAAACAAAATACGACACCCCAGAGCAGGCATCCTCAAACTACAGCCCATGGGCCACATGCAGCCCGCCAAGGACATTTATCCGGCCCGCCGGGTGTTTTTGCCGCCGCTGCCTGTCCTGCTTAAAATAAGATATGTGCAGTGTGCATAGGAATTGGTTCATTTAAAAAAAAAACTATAGTCTAGCCCTCCAACAGTCTGAGGGACAGTGAACTGGCCCCCTGTTTAAAAAGTTTGAGGACCCCTGCCCCAGAGTGTTAGCAAACATGCTGCTTTTAGCAGGGGACCAGAGGGATGGGTCTTTGTCTTCCTATCAATTCTTGTCCAGTTTTATTTTTAATGAGCATATCTTATTTTTATAACAAAGAAAAACAAAAAAGAAAATAAAAAGCCTTAACAAAAATGTGGAAAGTACAGAAATATAGAAAAGAAATGAGTAAAAACCATCCCCCATTTCCCTGAGCACCAAGACCTCAGCTCCCACTCTGGGCCTTTCCTTCTAGCTTCTGCTCCTTGCTGTCCAGGTGCTTCTGTTTCCCAGCACAGTGCTGCAGCCTCGCTTTATACTCCATCCTTTGAATGGACTGATGTTCTCGTGCTCTCACACTGCTGCCATTTTGTTTTTATTTGTATCCTAAGCGGTGATGCTTATTAAAGAAAATGCCAAAGAATCAGAATCATCTAAGCAAAGGAATAGGCCTTTTTTCCTACTAGCTACAGGGCTACTCTCAGCAGCTGGGTGAAGGCCCCACCTGACTCATTTCTATGCCCATGCACCTCCCCTCTACCCCACAACACGCACACGCACGTGCACACACGTGCATGCACACACACACTTTATGTTGTCGTCTTTGCAAACATTCTATTTGCCACTGCACAAACCAGTAATGCCTGACACCCTTGATGGTTCCAGGGTCACGTGCTTTTCCACCCCACCGTGGGCCAGCAGCAGTCCTGCCCCACATGCTCCTCTACCATGCTGAACGGGGAGTTCAAGGTGACCTACGATGTCAATCGAGACAAGCTCTGTGACCTCCTGGTGAGCCCGAAGCTTCTGGCCCACGACTCAGAGGGTGGGCACAGGTGCTTGTGCAGAGGCCTCACTCATTCCTTTGTGTTTCAGGTCGCCAATAACTACTTTGCCCACTTCTTTGCCCCCCAAAACTTGACGAACCTGAACAAGAACCTGGTTTTTGTGATCGACATCAGCAACTCCATGGAAGGCCAGAAAGTGAAGCAGGTAAATGGTGCCTTTATGACTCACCCAACAGGAGCTTCTTCAGCCCTGTCAACACACCACACTCGTTTTGCTGCCAGAATCAAGGTTTGGGATTTCTGCTCCTGCTCAGAGGCAGGGTGACTTAAAGGGAAATTCCAGTGGTTAGGGGTTCTGGAATCAACTGCTCCCTTCCAGTGCAACTGTGGGCAAGTGCATTTACTTCTCAGTGGCAAAATGGCAATGATAATAGTGCCCACAGGGTCATGGGTTATTGATGAGGGAATGCTTGGAAGATGAAACCTGGGGATAAATATGGGGGTTCATGGGGAGGCATCTTGCAACAGGTGGCTCACAGTGCTCTTAGGTGTCTTGTCCATGGTTCAGCGGAACCACAGGTGGACAAGCAGAGTTGTTTTGTGGGTGGTTGTTTTTTGGTTTTTATGTATTGATTTTTAGAGAGAGAGAAAGAGGAAGGGAGAGAGGAAGGGAGAGAGAAGGAGAGAGTCAGACAGAGACAGACAGAAAGAAACATGGATTTGTTGTTCCACTTACTTATGCACTCATTGGCTGCTTCTTCTATGTGTCCTGACCAGAGATCGAACCCACAACTTTGGCATACTGAGACGATATTCTAACCAGGGCGGGACAAGCAGTTTTAGCCACTCAGCTCCCTGGGGTCCTCTTTCTGAATCCCACGCCCCCTCGAACTCCCATTATTTCTTCTCCCTGCACTGGGTACCTTTGCCTTCTCCCTGCCCCTCACCAGCCCTAGGGCCCAGCAGGATGCTCTTCTCCTGGCACCATCTGGCCATCCTCTCCTACTTGTCCACCACATACCTCTGCCCTGGGGAAACTCTGGAATGCATATCGAGTGGACAGAAGCCACTATCCTGGGACTCTGTCCCTCCACTGACTGCCCTGTCCTTGCAGACGAAGGAAGCACTCCTTAAAATCCTGGAGGACATACGGCCAGGGGACTACTTCGACCTGGTCCTCTTTGGGTCTCAAGTGCAGTCGTGGAGGGGCTCACTGGTGCCAGCATCCGCTGCCAATCTGCAGGCAGCTCAGGACTTCGTGCGGCGCTTCTCTCTGGCCGGGGGTAAGGGCAGGTGTCTCGGGCCACCTTGGTGGTATGTCTGTGCCCTGGGAACGAGAGCGTGTACTGGCCTTTCTCTCCGTTCCAGCCACAAACCTGAATGGAGGTTTGCTCCTGGGAATTGAGGTCTTGAACAAAGGTCAGAGAAGCAACCCAGAACTCAGCAACCATGCTCCGATTCTCATCATGTTGACAGATGGCGAGCCCACGGAGGGTGAGCAGCTGGAGGGCGGCCTTGGGAGGTACTGCTCTCTTCATTACTGAAGGCATTCAAGCTTCACTTGGAAACCCAAGCACTGGGGCTACTGTTGAGGGTCAGAGAGGCTCAGGGCAAAGGCAAATGCTGATCTACAAACAGAGTTCAGGCCATGTAGTCTGCAGGAGCTCCAAGGCACACTTCTGTCCTCAGCTGGGAGATTGGGGAAGTTTCTGCACGACACGGCATTGCACAGGGCCCAGGAGGAGGGGCAGGATTCCTAGGGTGAATTTAATGAGCTATATATTCAGCACCAACTGTATGTCAAGCACCGGACTAGGGACCAAGGCGACATGCCAAGGGAACAGACATGTCTCTGTCCTTGAGGATCCCAAGGTCCTTGGGGGAGGCAGACCCAGGAACAGAAGCTCTGTCGAGGGTCCTGAAGGAACATGGTGCCAGAAGGCTGTGGGACCATAGACGAGGGGCACTTGGCCCAAAAAAGATCCCAGAGAGAGTCCTGGAGAGGTGACCGCTGAGCTCAGTCTGGAGGGAATTAAGGCAGAGGGGGCAGCTTAAGCAAAAAAAAAAAAAAAAAAAAGATGTGTGCACTGGCAGGGCCTGCCCAGGAACTGCAGGTTCTCAAATGCAAAATAGGTGAAACAAGGGTAGAAAGGTCAGCAGAGCTTCACAGGCCACAGCAAGGAGCTCCGCAGCGGTTAGAGTAGAACCCAATCTGCTTGTGATAGATGCGTGCTGATGGGCAAGGAGCTGTTAGCAGTTGTTGCAGTTCCACAGTTAGCCAGTAGAGGCGCTGCCTCAAGATGCTTGTGAGAACTGGAGACGCCTGAGAGGGGAGGCTTGGGCCTCAGGGGGTGTGCCTCCAAGTCCCCTGGTGCTCCACGTGCCTGTGAGCTGGTATCCAGTCACTGCCTACATGTGTGTGGCTGCAGGAGTGACCGACCGCACCCAAATCCTCAAGAATGTCCGCAACGCCATTGGAGGCAAGTTCCCGCTCTACAACTTGGGCTTTGGCCATGATGTGGACTTCAGCTTCTTGGAGGTCATGTCCATGGAGAACAATGGACGGGCCCAGAGGATCTATGAGGACCATGACGCCACCCAGCAGCTGCAGGTCTCCTCCTTGTCCCACCTGGCCCCGGCCCCTAGTGCACCACCAATGGCAGCCCATGGGGAGCCCTGCCTTGGCAGTCACTTGCCTATCAGCTTAGAGGAGCAGATAAAGCTTTGGCATGGATTCAAATGAGCTGTGTGCCTCAAGCCAGTGACATAATCCTTCTGAACCTATGATTCCTTCTATAAAGTGTGAATCCCAACACCCCACTTTTGTGAGTGTTTCCCATTGGGTGCCCAGGGCAATCCATCAGTTCTGAAGCTGCACTTGCCATCCCTGCAGGGTTTCTACAACCAGGTAGCCACCCCCTTGCTGGTGGATGTGGAGTTGCAATACCCCAAGGACACTGTCTCAGAGCTGACCCAGCACAGCCATAAACAGTACTACGAAGGTTCAGAGATCATGGTGGCTGGGCGCATCGCTGACCAGAAGCTGAGCAGCTTCAAGGCGGATGTGCGGGCCCATGCGGTAAGGGTGGAGGGTGGAGAGGCTCGGCAGTACCCAGAGGCTGCAAACCCACACTGTTCCCCACTCCTACATCATGCAACCCTCCCCTCCCTCCGAGGCCTGAATATTCCTCCATGAAGGTGTCTTAGAGTCAGGATGGTATGAGGCCAATACGGCCTTGATTAGTTGTAGTCCTTGGCCCCAAATGGACCACCTGTTACTCCCCACACCATTCCCTGCAAGGCACGAGAGAGCAAGAGGCCAGCCTCTTCCTTCTCACTTGAACCGCATTTCCTGAATACCTACTGTGCATCCGGCTTTATGCCAAGTTGCAGAGCATGTGTTCTTGTGCACATTGAGGGTCAAGATGTGTGAGACTTGGACCCTGCCCTCAGTGTGGTTGAGGGTGCAGGACTCGGGCTTTGAGTGAGGAGAGCTGATCTAGACCCTGACTCCACCCTGAGCAGCTTGGTGACCTTGAGCAAATGGATCCAGCTCTCTGGGTCTCGGTTCCTTTCTGTACCATGGGGATAACACTACCTGGAGAGCTGTGTGGAGGAAGTGGAATAATCCATGTAATATGCTTACACAGCGCCTGGTGCCTGGGACGCCTTTAGGAAGCATTGCCCCGTTGTTGTAGCTGGTGAGAGAAGGCACATCTATGTGCTGTGGCAGCTTGAACGGTGCAGCCCACCAGCAGCAGGGCAGGTGTTTGGAGGAGCAGGGCGTGGTGGCAAGAGCCACACGGTGGAAGCAGCCTTGGGAGACACTCATTCCGTGAGGTCAGGGCCTGGTTCTCCTAGCCCCGGGATGCCCAGGCTCTAGGGCAACTTGGTGCACAGAGAATGCTCAGTAAGCTTTTGTGGAAAGAGTGGATGCATGGGGAGGAGAACAGGCTTAAGAAGGGGCTGCTGAGAAGGAAGTTGCTGAGATCAGACTAGAGTGGGGCCCCTTGGAGCCTCAGGCACCAGCCAGTGGTTATGCTCCTCAGAGCTCACAGCCTGTCTCCCCATCACAACCCTCAGGACGGCCGAGAATTCAAGACCACCTGCCTGGTGGATGAGGAAGAGATGAAGAAACTGCTCCGAGAGCGGGGCCACATGCTGGAGAACCATGTTGAACGCCTCTGGGCCTACCTCACCATCCAGGAGCTGCTGGCCAAGCGGTATGACCCCTGCAGCTGCCCAGAAGGCACTGTCCACCTCAGAGAACCCCTCATCCTCAGATTTACTGTCCTGCTATGCTCACTGAGTTAATATCAACCAATCAGTCAATAGTGTGGGCAGGGCCACAGGATAGCCCACTCTTAGCCCCAGCCGAGTTACTGTGGGGGAGGCTACCCTTTACCATGTCCAGGCACACTCACTTAATGCTCACAAAGGGCAGGAGAATGTCCTCATCATCCCCATTTCACAGATGAGCAAACTGAGGCTCAAAGAGGTGAGACCACTTGCCCAGAATCTCACAGCTATTCAGTTCTCGGAGTATTTCCGAGGCACATCCCTGAACCCTGCCAAATCTCCAGGCTTTCTGTATGGGAGGTCTTTAAGTCATGAGGTCCATGATGATAGCCACTGACCGAGGACACGTAGGTGCTCAATTCATATTTGGTGAATGAGTGAGTGAGCAAATGAGTGAAAGGCCTAGGGAGTGCAAGTCCATTGTTGTCCAAGCTTCGAGGCTTGGAGCAGGTGTCTGTCCCACAGGATGAAGCTGGAGGGGGAGGAGAAGGCCAAACTGTTGGCCAAGGCCCTGCAGATGTCGCTAGCCTATCAATTTGTGACCCCGCTGACCTCCATGACCATGAGGGGTTTGGTGGATGAGGACGGCCTGGAGCCCGTCATTGACAAGCCACCAGAGGGTATGACCTCTGCAGCGGGGGAGGTTGTGGGCCTTGAGGAGGCTTCTAGGGCTTTAATTCTCCTCCCTTTCTCTCCCTTCCAGGTTCTCCCTTGGGTGAGTTTTTAAATCACGTTGGTTTTCTCAAGGGGTTTTCAGTGGCTGGGCAAATGACACGTGCTCCAGGGCTCAGGCAGGCAACTCTCACCCCCATCTCCCTGCCTCCAGCCCTTCATGGTCTCTTCTTCCCCAAGACGCTCTTGCCCACTTCACCACACACTAGTTGCCGCCTCCCCTGAACCCCTACTGGCCTCCTTTGGGGCCTCCTGTGAGCACATGTGGAGGGCTGGGACTCCAGGAGGAGGGCCGGCCCAGGCCTGATTGGCCTCTGGGCCCAGGGCACTTGGACAATAAGGTGCACATGCCTTTTGTTGGGGGGTGGGGGTGGGGGTGGGGGTGGGCGGCAAGGCTGACACTGTCGTTGTCCTCCACAGAGATGCTGGGACACAAAAGGAGTAAGTGGCAGCCATCACGATGACACACATCTCCACCTCTCTCCCTGTTACTGTCCCTCAGCTGTGCCTTCAGTCCTGAGCAAAGCCTAGGTGTTTCCTGGTGAGGAAACCCAGCCCAGGCCTTCCTTCCTCTGCTCCAGCTCTCCTCACTGCCTCTCCCTGGGAATCCTCACACAATACCCTGACCAGGACCTGGCTTCCCCCGCCCTTTTGCCACCAGCCCCACCAGGTCCCCATGGAAGGAGACAGAACAGGTTGGCCCACTGCCCTGGGCCAAATTTCTCTTCCTACCTCCAGAGAGGCATCCCGGGCTCTGTGTCCACTCCTGCCCCGGTGGCCTCAGGGGTGGGAGGGGCCTCAGAAAAGGAGCCAGCAGCTCCAGGGAAGCCCAGCAGCCTTCCTTCTAAATGCCATTTGCTCTTGCCTGTCAGCGTTTGTGCTGCCGGCCTGGCAGGAGCCTTCTCCGACTAGCTCTAGTCGCGTGATGGAGCCAATCACAACTGGTGAGTCCTTGGGAGGGTCTGAGGGACACCCTGCCTGATTGAACCCTGGCCCCACCGGCATCATCTGTCCACTGACCAATCTAATGGACTCCATGCTGTTCCCAGTGGACACTGACCCCCACTTCATCATCCATGTGCCCCAGAAAGAGGACGCACTGTGCTTCAACATCAACGAAGAGCCTGGTGTGGTCCTGAATCTGGTTCAGGACCCCAACACAGGTACGGTGACATCACACCCTCTGCCAGGCAGGGCAGGGCCTGGGCTCCTCTGCCCTCGACATTCAGCCACGGACCGGATGATGGCTGGGGCCTCCACTTACTACATCCTGTGCATCTGTCCCTTGGCCTCAACTTGCCTTTTTCTCACCCCATCCACCTTCTCGGGCCCTGTACACAGGGCCTGCTTCATGTGTGGGTGACCCGTGCGGGTGCTCAGGACCCCACATTTAGAAGGGCCCCAGGCTCAGTTTAATAGTTCCCTGTTGCTGTCTTGAAATGCTTAACAATATTTAAACAAGGAGACCCTCATTTTCATTTTGTACTGAGACCTGCAAATTACGTAGCCATCCTGCCCTGCCTTTCTCTCAGCATGACTGGGAGCCTCACATCCGTCTCCCCAGCAGTGCTCAGGGGATGGGAATGACTTCCTCTCCATCTCTCAGTCACTTCTGTCCTCCCAGTCTAGTCAGTCCACCTGCACATGTTTGTTGAGCACGTGCTAGGGGCCAGAGACGCAGTGGGGACGGAGATTAAGTCCCTGCGCTTAGGAGGAGACAAACAGGTGAACACATTCTTAGATGACAATTTTGGAGCGTGAGACCTGCTGTGGCAGGACAGTGATGGCGGGGAAGGGGCCTTTTGGCTGCTCAGGTCAGGGGAGGCCCCTGGGAAGAGGACCCATAAATGAGTCTATAGAACATACTGTGACCTGCCCCTGTGTCAGGAACTGGGGTCAGAGAGAAGGAATAAGCCATATCCTGAAAGACCTCTTTCAGGGCCCAGATTCGAAGGCTCCATGCTGGATAGGTAGTGTGCTGGGAGGGAAGAGGAGGGAGGCAGTGCTGTGTGTGGCCTGGCCCAGTCCTGACGCCACCCCTCGGGAGGTGAGAACCTCAACGATGGCTTGGCATGGGTGGGGGTGGTGATCTCCCAGATAGGAGGCAGGAACAAAAGCAGGCTGGGATGTGTCTAGTGAGAGCCAGCCTCTCCCCGACCTGGATGGGCCCTTACCCCACTGCAGGCTTCTCAGTGAATGGGCAGCTCATTGGTGACAAGGCCAAGAGCCCCGGGCAGCATGAGGGCACGTACCTCGGACGGCTGGGGATCGCAAACCCTGTTACGGACTTTCAACTGGAAGTGACTCCTCAGAACATTACACTGAACCCTGGCTCACATGGGCCTGTGTTCTCCTGGAGGGACCAGGCTTCGCTGCGGCAGGATGGGTAATGGGGCTGGGACTGGGACTGGGCCTGCAGGGAGGCAGGGGCAAGGCAGGGAGGGTTGGAGGGGGAGTGGAGAAGGCGGGGGGTCAGGGAGGGATAGGCAAGGCAGAAGCCCTAGGGCCAGCTCTGCTGCGAGAGCCTGCTGGGCCCTTGTCCCCTGAGCCATGTCAGTGAATGGCCTTCATGTGGCCTCCGTGTGGGCTGTGCAGACGTGTTAGGACCCCAAGAACCACTCCATTTCCTTAATCTCTGGACATGTGTTCTGGACCAGCTGCCCGGATGCCTGTGCACCCCATCTCCACCAAACAAAGCTGACCACCTCTTCCCAGGAGCCCTCCTAGTCTCTTCCTCTACTGAACTTTAGAGTTCTCTTTCAGTACCTGCTTAGTATGCCTTATCTCGTGTTTTTCCTTCATTCACACCTTCATTCATTCAACAAACTCCTCTGAGCAACAGAGGCCAATGCTGGGCAGCAGAACTATAGGAAGAGGTGATATGTGGGAGTCAAAGAATGCAGACTCTAGATAGACTGGAGTCCAAGTCCTGGCTCTGCTGCTTATAGCTGTGCGACCTTGGGCAAGTTACTTAACCTCTCTGAGCCTCAGTCCTCACAGGATCAGAGTGAGAACTGAATGATGCAGTTTTCTTGGAAGGCTAGGCACAGGTAGGTCCTAGCACATCGCAAGGGCCCTATATTTAATAGCAACATATGGCAAGAAGCATAGAGCAGGCAACACCCAATCATCTGGGAGTGAGAGTAGGGGTTGGGGGGTGGGGGGTGGTCATAAGAGCTGGATCCCAGAGGACAAGGTGGCTAAATGGAGACAGATGCAGTGCAGCCACTTATGTCCCCATGGCCACCTCCCCTTGCAGGGTGATCATGACCATCAACAGGAAGAGGAACCTGGTGGTGTCTGTGGAGGATGGAGGCACCTTTGAGGTGGTCTTGCACCGGGTGTGGAAAGGCAGTGCCATCCACCAGGACTTCCTGGGCTTCTACGTGCTAGATAGTCACCGGATGTCGGCGCGGACACATGGGCTGCTGGGTACGACTCACCAGGCGGGCAGAGCTGTGGGGGTGGGACGTTGAACCCAGTGGACTGGTCAGCTCTATAGTTGGGCATCCGGTCAGGGTCACCTCCAACATGACTTCTAAGCTCAGAGATCCAAAAAAGGGCTTGTCCTGGTGAGGGTCTTGACCCTTAAAAAGGCTGTGATGGAACAAACACACAGTGAAGCTAAAGTGTAAAGTAGGCCTGAGAGCAAACGGAGAGGTCCGATTAGCATACAGAAAGGTCCAGTGGGCTCAGAGGCCTCCTGGGTGGGATGGTCATCAGCCACAGTGCTTCTCCTTGTGGCTTCCTGCAGAAAGTATTCTCTGGGGGCACCTACTCACCAACCCTCTCCCCAGCCAGATTCCTTTGGAATTGGTCCAAAAAGACAGGAGGTGTGACCGGCTGACAATACAGCTGCTTCTCTATAGCAGGTGAACTAAATAAGTGGCTTTGATGCCAAAATTTAAGAGAAACAGTCAAGCTCTTGAAAAAATTCAAGCAACTCTTAAACTTCCAGTGAGCACCTGCTAAGTGCAAGGCATGAACAAAGCTTCCTGCCAGTAACTGCTGCCTCCAATGTGCCTTTCCAGGACAATTCTTTCACCCCTTTGATTATAAAGTGTCCAACCTGCACCCAGGCTCTGACCCCACAAAGTCAGACGCCACAATGGTGGTGAAGAACCAACGACTTACCGTCACCAGGTGGGTGGGCTGCTCTCCTAGCATCTCTGCCCTTGGCGTTGCCCTTCATTGGTCCAAGCCTTCCTCCTGCGTCACATGGGTGGGGTGGGATTCCTGGAGGTATAGCCCTGCTGGATAAAGGTGACCCCAGCTGCCTTGTCTCTCCCCAGGGGCTTGCAAAAAGACTACAGCAAGGACCCCCGGCATGGGGCTGAGGTGACCTGCTGGTTCGTCCACAACAATGGGGCCGGACTGATCGATGGTGTTCATACTGACTACATCGTCCCTGATATCTTCTGAGCCCCCTAGTCAGCACACCTGCCCGGTCTTGGAGGAGGACAGCATCCTGACCTGTTGCCCAGGCCACACCTCCCTGTTCAAGGGGTCCCCTGTGTCAAAGCATCCTGACTTCCATTAAAGATAGACTATGCCCCTTCCAGGCTGGCTGTTCTTTGGAAGGGAGAATGGCAGGGAGGCAATTCAAGATGGTGCCTCTCAGAAGGGCTCAGGAGTCTCAGCAGAACTGGAGGCTGGGAGGTCCCCCCCATCAATTTGCCCGCACCCCATTCTGTTCTCCCCTGCAACCTGCCCCTGCCCTCTGCCCTCTGAGTGCCCTGAGGGTACCCCACAGCTCCTCTCACAGGTTCAGGGACCAAATGACACTATGGCAGCATGTACAGGAATGACCAGCCACAGCCACTCCTGACTCAGTGCTTCCTGTAGCCAGGCACTGTTCTAAGTGTCTTTGTTGAATGAACTCAATGCATGCTCCCAGCAGCACTAGGGGAGACTTTTATCAGGCCCCTTGATAGCGAAGGAAACTGAGGTGAGGTAATTTGTCCAAAATTATTCATCTTCTAATGGCAGAGCTGGGATTTGTACCCGTGCTTCTGGGATCAGCATCTGAGTGCTTTACTACTCCCATATCAATACTCCAGTCCAGTGGGCAACTGGTAGGAAAGCCTTGTGGGATTTGATTCTAGAAGTTCCAAAGCATCACTTACAATGAATGTGTGAAAGAAGAATGGAAGAAGTGCTACCGGTAGCTGGAGCCTACACCCCTGGACTCAGGGTCTCAGGAGACAGTTCCTGCCCCCACCCTTCGTTCCTTCCCCAGTGAGGGCTTTGCAACCTCTGACAGCGAGATAATATTTCCCAAAGGCAGAGGCGGCCACTGCTCAGAAGCTGTGATTTGAGGGGCCAGGAATAGCAGCTCTCTGGCTCCTCACACTGAACCTGGACTGTTCCACCGGGATCCCTGCCTTTCCATGGCTTTGCCTTGGGCCCAGTGAAAGTCCAATGTCAAAGGGTGCAGGTGCAGGGAGTGAGGTGAACCTGTACTGCAGGATGCTGCCGGCAATTCAGGTGGAAGTGGACAGGCACACACTCACTCCTTTCCAAAGGGTTTCTGCCTTTTCTTTGTTGAGTTCCCACTCCAAATGAGGCCCATGAGGGCCCACATCAACACAAACGCTGGGTTCCATGGTTACTCCAGGCCCAGGGAACACAGAGCCCTCCATGGCAGGCTGCGAGGCGGCCAGTGGAGTTCCAGACACCAATCTGTTGTCTGGAGTGTCCCGGGATTCTCCAGGGATAGTCGTGGGCTGCCAGCTGGGGGTCACTCTGAGCATCTGGGGCCTCATTTCCCCTCCTGAAGAAAGGAAATGGGTGAGCCTGAGGGTCTCTTAGGTTCTGTCTGAGTCTAAATTCTGCATGATGACCTTAGGTCCCTCCAAGTCCCCAGCTGTCCCTCAGGAGCCCCTTGAGCAATCTCAGATTGCTATTACAAGTTGTCCCTCCCACACAACTCGAAGCATTTGGGGATGAGGTGGTTTCTTCCTCTGTTTCTCTGTTCCTAGCAGTCAACTCTCTCTGCACATCTCATAGACAGGGAAAGAACTATCAACCAAGGCCATGGGACAATCCATAAATTAGCTGCCCTGTGCCCAGGCATCCTTGTTAATTGCATTAAGAATGGCTAAGTGGGCCCGGCTAGTGTGGTTCAGTGGTTGAGCCTCGACCTATGAATCAGGAGGTCATGGTTCGATTCCCGGTCAGGGCACATGCCTGGCTTGATCCCCAGTAGCAATCAATCAATGATTCTTTCACTTATCATTGATATTTCTTTCTCTCTTTCCCTCTCCCTTCCTCTGTGAAATCAATAAAAATATATTAAAGAAAAAAAACCAGAGTGGCTGAGTGGGAGGGATACTGAGTCACTTTGCTCATAGCTGCCACTTTGGAAGGTCCAGGGGCGGGTAGGGCCCTGGAGCAGCCCAGGAGTCTCCTTCCCCACTAGGAGGGGCCAGACCCTGCCTCCAAAGCTTCCGTTGTCCTAGAGGCCAGCCCTCCAGCCTCACTGGACACTGTTGGAAAATGACTCCTTTTTTAAAATCCTTATCTGAGGACATGTTTTTAGCGATTTTTACTACTCCCATATCAATGAGGGAGAGAGGGAGAGAGGGGAACATTACATTGATCTGTTGTCTTCTGCACGTCCACCAACAGGATCAAATCTGAAACCCAGGTATGTGCCCTGACCGGGAACCCAACCCACAATCTTTTGGTGTATGGATGATGCTCCAACCAACTGAGCCCCCTGCCAGGGCGGGAAATGACTCTTTAAGAGGTTGAGGGCAGTTGAGTCACTGGCTAGGCCATGGGAACTCAGGGATGAATGTGACATGGCCTGGCGCTCCTGGAGCCCAGAGTCTAGAGGCCCTAATCAGGCCTCAACATGCAAACTTCAACACAAAATATCGATGCAGCAAAGCTGCCTGTGGTCAGCTAGGGATGAAAGAGGAGGCTCCAGCCCTAACTAGTTTGGCTCAGTGGATAGAGCATCAGCCTGCAGACTGAAGGGTCCCAGGTTCAGTTCTACTCAAGGGCAGGTACCTTGAGTGCGTGTACATCCCCAGTAGAGAGTGTGCAGGAGGCAGCTGATAGACGTTTCTCTCTCAACAATGTTTCTCTATTCTTCTTCCTTCCTCTCTGTAAAAATTCAATAAAATATATTAAAAAAGAAAAAGGAAAGAAAGAGGACGGCTCAGGAGGAGGGCAGAGGGGCTGAGAGATGAGAGATGCGATGTGCAGACTAGGGGAAGGCATGCTAGTGGCAGAGGGAAAGTTGAGAAAACAAGTTGGAACCTGGTCACAGAGAGAGCTGGGCCACAGGACTTGGGGTTCATCCCTTCACCGGGGCCATGAGAACCAGAGAAGGATACTGAGCATGGGCTGTAGCCATGGAAATCAGAGCCTTAGAGTGATGGGTCTGTTTCCATGCCCTGGTCACCTAGAGCAGGCAGGGGCTGCGATCCAGGGGCCAGGCCAGTGGTGCGGGTAAGAGGCCACGAGGCTGACTAATGCTATTTGCTCTAAATGTGACTCCACACCTTGTCACTATTGTCCCCACCCAGGGAGTCCCAGGGCTCATTTGCCAATACACAGCTTCTGCTTACCTCAGGCCTCCATGTCCCCCAGCCACTGGGAGTGAAGTTCCAACCTGTTGACAAGACCCACGGGGCCCCTTTGGTTCAGGCAAATCCAGGCCCTGTTATTCCACCCACACGCTGGCTTCCTGGACAGCCTCCGCCTCCTGCTCCTACTGCACTGCTGGAGGTCACTGACCCCACCAGTCAGCTGGCTCATATAAAGACTTCGGGCCAGGCCTGCAAGCTCAGCGATGGCGTCTGCTCTGTGGCCCTGCCTCATCGTGGCCTTGCTCTCCAGCTTGGTGGCATTTGGCTTCCCAAGAAGCCCGTCCCGGCTACTTGAGGTAAGTCTGTTCTCTCTTCACAATCTGGGTCCATCACAGGGCAGAGGTCCCAGCCTGGGTGGTCCCCTACATGGGTGAGGGGGAGGAAGAGGGAGGGGTCGTGAGCTGCAGGGGACAGGGCTGGATTTGGGGAGAACTGGGCTCCAAACTTACCCTTTGATTCTGAGCAAGGCTCTTAGCTCTCCCTGGGCCTGTTTCCCCACCTGTGAAATGGATGATAACACCATGAACTGCTTTCCTCACTGAGCAGCTGTGAAGGTCCACCTGGGAGAAAAGGGCAGAGGCACTTAGGAAGGGCTGGGCTGAGCCCTGTGGTGTGCACTGGTGTAGGGTGCTGTGCGAGAAGGCCTTATGGACCCAGGTGCAGGGGGGACAGGCAGAGTGAGCCACGGTCTGTGCAGGAGGGGAAAAGCTCTGTCCTGCTCCCCTGGGTAGCCTGAGACCTGCTCTCTCCAGATCTCACTTTCCCCATCTATTCAGAGCCCTTCCTACTCTGACAAGTGGCTCCTGGTGGGTCCTACATCCAGAGGCCCTTCAAGGTGTGTGTGGGCGGGTCACCACTGAACCCTGGCCTCTGCCAAGAACCTGCCCCCCAGCCACAGTGGCCTTGGCCTTGACCTGACAGTGTGTTTGTCTTTGCTTTTCCAGAAACGCAGTGTCGCAGAAGAGGTGAGGACTTTCACCAGGGAGGGGGCATGGTGAGGGGGCAGGGTGGAGCTGGTTGCCAAACAGCTGAAGAGTTGGGTCATAGCACAGGTCCTGCACAGCTGACAAACAGCTCACAGCCCCCTACCCTGGCAGAACCCCATGTGACTCAACACCCCCAGGAAAGAGTGCCATAGAACCATGCCCCCTAGAACCTCACGAGATGAAGCCCAGGATGGCCATTGCACTGTCTTTCCTTCCACAAACACTGACCCAGCAGTTGCTGGTACTGAGCTGGGTGAAAGGCCCCATCACACCCTCACGGAGCATCTTTATTTCCACATTTAACCCAGACGTTTCCCTAGAGCTGCATTCAGTTCACTCTCCCCCTGCCCCAAGGGGGAAAGAGACTACTGGGGACCTGAAGTCCTGCCCACACTCTATTTCAGCACAGAAAATAAGTGCCTGTTTGGGAGGTAGAATCACACAATTACCAAAGGGCACAGTAGGCGGGTAGAGAGCGAGCTTTCTAATTGGAAGTGTGAAAGGTGAGCAGGAAGAGCTGGGACAAGTCAGGGGTCAGGGGGGCAGAGACCGGCTTGGCTGGAGCACCAGAGTGGAGGTGACAGGACCCGCCTGGAGGACCTCAGAGCATGGGGAACACTGTCCTGAGGACAATGGGGAGCACGGGAGAGCTTTATGAGAGAGGGGATCAGGGTCAGATTTGTTTTTCTACAAGATCTCACTGGCTACAGGCTGCATGGAAACAGACTACAGGGTTAAGGAGGCCATGTTTAACCCAGACATCTCCCTAGAGCCTCCCTCGGCTCACCCCCCGGCCCTGCTTCCTGGCTAACTCATTCCCCTCACCCTCTCCTCTTGGCATAATGTGAAGGTCCTTCTCATTGTGCAACACTCCCCTCCTAAGTGACTTCTTGCTGCTGAGCAACGAGGTAGGCTGAGCTAAGGAGCCTGTGGGGCCCAGTGAACAGGGAGAAACACAGGTTGAATCAGACAAGGGGCACCAGGACTTCCCAGGTGCCCATCATCAAGACAGTGGTGGCCAACTGAACAGGGGGATGCAGGAGGCCACCAGGCTTCCAACACGGGTGACTGGGACGCTTCCCAGGCAGGGCCTTTGGAATCTGTAGAGGGAGTTTGGGAGAGGAGTGGCCAGGTTAGAAGACCTCGCTTCCCAGGGGCCGGGTTGACAGCTCACCACTGATCACCATCCCCTCTCCCACAGAAGGCTGACGACATTGAGGTCTACAGTACCCATGTCAGCTGCAAAGTGACCTCCCGCTTTGCTCACAACGTTGTCACCACGAGGGCCGTCAACCGCGCAGATGTCGCCAAGGAGGTTTCCTTTGACGTGGAGCTGCCCAAGACTGCTTTCATCACCAACTTCACGTTGTGGGTGTCCCCATGGCTGCTGGCTCTGGGGTCTGGAGGGGAGTCTGGCCCCGACTGAGCCCCCAACTCTTTCCCTACAGGACCATCGACGGTGTTACCTACCCTGGTAATATCAAGGAGAAGGAAGCTGCCAAGAAGCAGTATGAAAAGGCTGTGTCCCAGGGCAAGACAGCTGGTTTGGTCAAGTAAGAATGGACTCTCAGGCCTTGGGGAGAATGTGTGGTCTGTAAGGGATGCAAACAGCAATGGCAGCAGTTATTATCTTATATAATAAAAGGGTAATATGCAAATTGACCCTAACAGCAGAACCACTGGCAATGACTGGTCACTATGACACACACTGATTACATGAGGGCAGACGCTCAGTGCAGGAGCTGTCCCTGGTGGTCAGTGCACTCCCACAGGGGGAGCTCTGCTCAGCCACAAGCTAAGCTGATGGCAGCCAGTATAGCAGTGGTGATGAGAGTCTCTCCTGCCTCCTCAGCAATGCTAAGTATCTCAGACTGCAGCTTAGGCCTGCTCCCCACTGGCACGTGGACATCCCCTGAGGGCTCCCAGGCTGCCAGAGGGATGTCTGACTGCCAACTTAGGCCTGATCGCCTGGGAAGCGGGCCTAAGCCAGCAGATGGACATCCCCCGAGGGTTCCCAGACTGCAAGAGGGCACAGGTCAGGCTGAGGGGCCCCCAAAGTGCACAAATTTTTGTGCACCAGGCCTCTAGTTATCATAATTGCAAAATGTGTCTGTAATTCTCACAACATGATCCCATTTTGATGTTGAGGTAAAGGAGGCTTAGAGTGAGTAGGTGTCTCCCCCGAGGGGCTGACTGGAACCCAAGGCTCAGGATGGGTGGGGTTGTGCAGACTGTGGGGCAGTCGCTGTCTTGCACCTCATTCAGGGCCTCTGGGAGGAAGTTAGAGAAATTCACGGTGTCAGTCAATGTGGCTGCGGGCAGCAAGGTCACGTTTGAGCTAACCTATGAAGAGTTGCTGAAGAGGAACAAGGGCAAGTATGAGATGTATCTGAAGGTCCAGCCCAAACAACTGGTCAAGGACTTTGAGGTAATCAAACACCTCTGCAGGCCCTGCTGAAACTGTGGGCACAGGATGGGAGGTTGGGGAAGGGCCCCTGGGGCGAAGCTCGGAGCAAAGTCAAGGACACAGAAGTCCAGGCCTCACCTGGTTGAGGAAACTCGGGGGAATTACAATGGCTCTGGCCATAGCAACTGGGCCAAGGGGAGGAGGAGGCTGGCCTGGACTCACCCAGATCTTTGGATGTTGGGCCCTTGGGGCAACATCACATAGTGTCTCTATAGCTGGTACCTGGTTATATGGGTGCTCTACCTACATCAGATCTGAAATGATTTCATGGTGGAAACTGGTCACCACCTGGCAGGCCATTGGAGAGCTTTGGGGTTAGAGAACCATTGGCGGGCTCTTTC
>PVJC01012887.1:0-38911 GCA_004026665.1 Murina feae
GGCCAGGGTCCTGCTTGGCAGCTCCCCAGACCCCTTGGCGGCACCGGGAAGTGGGAAAGGAAGGCAGCAGGGGACGGGTGAGTGGGAAAGAGTTGGCGGCCTGCTTGGCAGCTTCCCAGGTCCCTTCCGGGGATCAGGGAGCAGGAAAAGGCTGGCCTGACCACAAGGCGGGGTTTTCCCTGCTTTCTGGTGGCTGGAGAAAGATGGGCAGTAGGCAAGCTTAGGAAGCAGGCAGCACCCAGCCCTGGTCACAGCTCAAAAAAGAGAACAATATGCAGGGGAGGGCAAGAGTCTGAGAGATCAACATAGAGGGGATGCCTGCTCCAAGCCTGGGGGCAGGCCGCCGGCAGGTAGACACACACAGGAGGACTGCTCCAAGCCTCAGATGCAGCTGGGGGCAGGTCCCCAGTGGCCACACACACACACACACACACACACACACACAAAAGGCGCCTGGCAGACTGGGCCCATCATAGGACATCCACTGAGGGATCCCAGACTGTGATAGGGCACAGGCCGGGCTGAGGGACTCCCTCCAGCCCGAGTGCACAAATTTTTGTGCACCGGGCCTCTAGTTTCTTTATAGAGATCAGCCAGTTACATGAGGACTGCTGCCTGTGCCATACACACTAATAATTCAAAATGTCCAGCAACTCCACTGGTCCTGACCATCCACACTTAAGGTCATCTTTGTGTCAGCCCAACATTGACCCCCCAACCTTATGAAAGTTCTTCATTAACACAGTCCTGCAAATTAAATTAACCAGTTTAAGAGACAGGAATTGTACATATTTCCCAACAAGAAAATAGTCAGCCAGCCATACAGCAGCACACAGAGCAAGGCTGAACATGCCATTTCAATCTTGGGTTTACTCTCTTAGAAGTTATCTGACTCGCTGAGTTTGTTTCTATTTTGTTTATTTATTTTGTTCATTAGATTACACATATGAGTGAGATCATGTGAAATTTGTCTTTCTCTGACTGCCTTATTTCACTTAGCATAATATTCTCCAGGTCCTTCTATGCTGCCTTAAAGGGTAAGAGATCCTTCTTATAGAATTCCATTGTGTAAATGTCCCACAACTTTTTTATCCACTCATCTACTGATGGGCACTTGGGCTGCTTCCAGGTCTTGGCTATTGTGAATAACACTGCAATGAACATAGGTGTGCATATATTATTCTGCATTAGCATTTTGGGATTTGTAGGGTATATTCCCAGAAGTGGAATCACTGGTTCATAAGGCAGTTCCTTTTTTTTTTTCAAGGAAACATCATACTGTTTTCCACAGTGGTTGCTCCAATCTTCATTCCCACCAACAGTGCATGGGAGTTCCCTATCCTCCACATCCTTGTCAACACTCATTGTTTGTTGGTTTACTGATGAAAGCCATTCTGACAGGAGTGAGGTGACATCTCACGGTGGTTTTAATTTGCATTTCTCTGATGATTAGTGATGCTGAGCATCTTTTCATTATGTCTAGTGGAGAAGTGTCTATTCAGATTCTTTTTCCATTGTTTAATTGAACTGTTTGTTTTTGTATTGAGTTGTGTAAGTTCTTTATACATTTTAGATATTAACACCTTCTTAGATGTATCATTGGCAAATATGTTCTCCCATTCAGTGGATTCTTTCTATTTTGTTGATTTGTTTCCTTGTTGTACAAAAATATTTAGTTTGACATAGTCCCATTTGTTTATTTTTTCTTTTGTTTCCTTTGCCCAAGAAGATATATCAGAAAAAATATTGCTACAAAAACTGTTCAACATTTTAATGCTTATGTTTTCTTCTAGAATTTTTATGGTTTTGAGTCTGATTGACAGCTGTCAGAAAGGATGGGTTTGAGGACTAACTGAACAAAGGAAGGGATTCAGAAAAGAAACTCACAGACACAGACAACAGGATGGTGGTTACAAGAGGGAAAGAGCAGCACGGGGGTGTGGTAGAAAATGGTAAAGAGTAAAGAGGGGTAAAAGGATAAAAGGTGACAGAAAGAGACTTGACTTTGGATGATGAACACACAATAAAATATACTAGTACAGATGATGTAGTATAGAATTGTACATCTGAAACCTATGTAATTTTATTAACCAATGTCACTCCAAGAAATTAAATAAAAATTTTAAAAGGTTACAACTCTCATAAGTTTCCTGAATCCCCATCACCTTAGAATCACAGCTTAGGTGGTACTTCATTCCTTAGAAACTGTACTTATTACTTGGCCTCCTATGCCACTTATCAAATAACTGCACAACCTAAAAGGAGAGCTCAGATGGCCTCCAGGCTTCAGAATTGCAAACTTCACTTCCATCATCACTCTGTTGGCAGAAAATGAACAAAGCTCACGAGCAGACAAAGGTCCCAGGCTCCTTATTTTCACACTTCCCAGGATGATAACAATTTCATGTTTGTGCATGGGCACCTTAGTATGTTTGTTTGAATGTATTTTTATTCTTTGTGACATATCTTTCTCCACAGAGCTCAGAGACGAGCCGAATCTATTTATCTTAAATCTATTCCTCTTATATGCATGTCATCAGGATGCATGTCATTTTGTCTGCCATGTTTTACAGAAAGTACAGAAAGTAGCCAATATAGAGAGATGTCTTATTTTCCCAGTATAATGAGGTAATTATCTATTTCATATATATGATTTTTCCATATAATTTAAGTGAAATTCAATTCGTTCTTTCTCATGGCACCAGGCCACATGATGTAAAGGATCTACACTACAGCAACCCTATGAAGCATCCCCATGTAACATACAAGTAAACTGAGACCAGGAAGGTGAAACAAATTTGGACTTGGAAGTGCTACACTGATGCATTGTAGAACTGTACGGTTATACTGCATTGTCTATGTGCTAAGACCCTCTCTATTTCTAATGCTAGCTCCTAGGAATCATAATGTTGCTACCCATGCTAGAGCTAGGTCTCCTCTGTTCTGAAGGTGGTGTCATCTCACCAAAAAGGAGAAAGGGCACAGGATTTGGGGGAGCTCTTTTGCTTCTCAGAAATCTGATTAATTTCCACTGGTTTGTGTGGATGGGGTGGCTGGGAATGTGACCTGTGGACTGTGGGGCATTTCTTCAGGACTTATAATGAAAAATGGGATTAAACCTTAGTGGGCCAATTCCTGAATCAAAGGTCAATCACCTTTCCTGGGACATGACTTCACTGAAGGCAAATATGTGGCTGGGTTCAAATAATTCAACAAATATTTTCTGGATTATCATTATCCTCAAGACATTCTGTATATATCTATCACTTTGTATGCATATATAACTGTGCATTCCTTTGACTATGTATATATTCCTTGGAATACAAAGAGGACCCAAGCATTTTATGGTGTCACTGAGTCCTGCCAGAAAATACCAGGAGCTTTGCTTAGCTGGTCATTCACATTCTTAACCACATTCCCATTTTAGCCAATAGTACAGCCTTGGGCTAGAGTGTGCTATCCTTACAACTCACAACAACTACGGAAAATTTGATGTTGTATCCAAGGAAAACAAAATGAGGTTGTACATAAACAAGTTGTAATTTTGACTGTATTCCTATCATGGTGTTGAGGGCCATTAGAATACCCTCGGCTTAATTTACGTCAGCTGGGACTCAATGCGAGGGCAAAAGCCGCGCTCTGGGGGCGCTATCAGTCAGAGACTGGACACCACTCAGTCTGACTCTCCCGCCCAGTGTTAAGGGGATGGATCTCATGATGTCAAAGGCCCACCCTGATGTGGTGTAACTTCCTGTAATTTGAGTATTTAATAAACAGCTTTCTGAGCTGGTGCTCTCTCTGGCCAGCCCTCTCTATGCCTGTCCCTCCAGAGGGCAGGCACCTCACCCAGCCCAAGCTTTTAATCTATTTTATGTCTGTCTTTCATTATTTCTTTAATCCCCAAAGCACCTCCTAGATTGCACAAACCAGTTCTATTCTCCCCCTCGGTGCTGGATGCAGAGGAGGAGAGCCCAAGGGGCAAGCATGTCTCTAATATCATGGAGTCAATATATACCTTGCTATAACCAGAGGCATCACAAAAACAAAAGAAGAAAACTGTTCTTTAGATTCAAAGGGATGCATATATTTAATCAATCAAAAGGTATCAATTAACTTCTTTACAGTACTCAAAGTACTGTAATACAAGGACTAATATTAGGAGGAATTGGAAATGTGTGCAATAAGGAGTTAAATATAGAAATAACTGAAACTAGGAAAATGGGAATTGAGATACTTTTTGCAAGTTTTCTGCAACATCTGTGCTAGGATCACTATCATGCCCTAGGTACAGATCCCCTTGCCATCTGCACTGCCCAGAGCCTGGGCAGCGAGCAAAGCCACAGCCCCGAAGGCCCTAACTACAGCCCACAGGCATGAGGGACAGGATACCGTGGCCTTCTAAGAAAACGGAGCCCACATGACTTTGGCTTTGTACACATGGGTCATTGACCTCTAATTTAATTGTTTTTAAAATTTCCCATGTACTGTGTGAGAAGTTAAAATCAAAAACAAAACTCTTCCCTCCCCCCAAACCACAGATTCACAAAAACACTAAACACTGACTAATAAAACCTCTTATTTTCTCAAGTTCATTCCAGGTACATTCCTTCCTACACAGTGTAGGTTAAAAGATAGCCATTATTTATTTCAGTGTAGTAGACTTTTTTTTTTTTGCTTCTACACATGAGCGTGCGTGCGCACGCACACACACATACACACAATTTGGTCCATTCCACTTAGCCTTATGTCTGAACTTGTCCTGTGATTTCCTTTGACCAGTAAGATGCTGAGGAAGCAACCGCAATTTCAGTAGCTAGGCCTTACAGAGACCTTCAACTTACAGTTTCTCGTAGTTGAAATATTCTGCTGTGGGATCCCAGCCACCATGCTCTCAGGATCTTATTCTGCACACAGAGGCCATAAGGGAGAGAACCAAGGAGCCTGGCTGACAGCCCAGCTGAGCTCTCTGCCAGCCAGCCCCCACTGCCACCTCTGAGAGTCAATTATCTTGGACATCACAGTCACATTGTGCCTTCAGGAGAGTGTAGCCCCATCCACCACCACACAGAGCTGAGCTGCCAGCAGAGACCGGTCAGACACAGCATTATGAGAGATTATAAAAGGTCATTGTTTGAGCTTATTACATTTTGGGAGTGGTTTGTTATATTGCAATAAATACCTGAAACACTTCCCATCTCTATGCACTCTTAGCCTTCACTGAGACCCTTACTATTCTCAGTATTTTGGAAATACACTCCCAAGTACTTGGCACATAATAGAACGTGTGTGTGTGTGTGTGTGTGTGTGTGTGTGTGTGTGTGTGTGTACAATCCACTTCTCTGTTCACCACAAGAAGGTTGTTTTAGAAAAGTAACTGGTAACTGAATGTCCGTCAGGGGACATCACCATTCTTCCTTGGCCATCAAAACACCAATGGAAAACTGTGGGAGGGCAACGCTGCTGCACACATTTTTATCTGCTGCTGCTGCTTATATTCCTCACCTGAGCCCCGTCAGCCCTTTGGTTGAGTCCCCTGTGGTTTCCCATTGTCAGGACTAGGAAAGATCATTTGTTTTCCTGAAACTAGGTTGTCTCTATGACCTACACTCCAGAACTCAAACAGGAAAGACTCTGATGACGAGGCTGCATTGTCAAAACACTGCAGAGGACATTGTAGAGGCTTGTTCAATGCACAGATCATTCCAACAAGAATCACAGATTAGAATCTTTTCATTGATGATTTTTCTATTTTAATAGGTCCCGGGTCTTTTCTATACATGTTAGAATCTTAGACATCTTCCTTTATCATCCCAGAAATTCTGAAGGCCCTGACTAGGCAGTCTTTAATGAACTGTTTAAACAATATACCTCACATTTGGACAGTTCCTTATGATTCTGAAACTACTTAAAAAACACTATCTCCTTTGTCTCTGTCTGTTTATGAACAGACTTTCGTTGGGGCTGTAAAGGTCCGCCTTCTAAGGAGGGTGACTGTGCAAAGGCTATTGATCTAGCAGCTGTGTGCCTGGCTCATCTCAGTTGCTTCCTAGGCCATTGTCTTTGTTCCCAGGCATTTGTAAAGGCAGGAAATATACAGATGTATTTATTCTGGGGCGGGTAGTAGCTAATCACTCTCCTACAAGCATTGAAAGAGCACTGGCATCTCTGATGCTTCACAAGCATGTAAATCTACAAGCAGGGAAGTACCCTTAGTTTCTTCTCTTGTGAAAGTGGGAGGGGTGAGGTGGAGCTGGCTGTCAGGTGGGCCCAGGTGAGTGATGCCATGCAACAGCATGAACAAACGCCACAGTCTCATTTCATTTGTGACCCTGGAAGTGAAAAATCCACTTTTGATGCCTTTTCCATGCTAGAGAAATATCCCCATTAATATGGAATTCAGTCACTCTCAGTGAACTGTAGAGTGTGATTTTTCACTCCTTACCCCCCACACCACTATCTTATAATCAATCCCTTCTATGCAGAATTTCTGGCCAATCACATGTCATTTTTAACCATAAAATACCACTTCCCATCACACTCTGAAAAGGATGATTATGGTGAGGAAAAACAGAGAATAAATGAATAAATAAAGCACAGAGAAAAGCCCTGGAGAGAACCTCATAACATATCTGCTATGAAACACAGCCCGGACATGCCATCCCGCTCTGGCACTTGGTACACAGCTTAAACCATCTAACTTCTCAATCACTGCATTTATAAGTAGTGTTTAATACATAGACTTGTTATGAGATAACATGGATAATGTGTTTTAGTGTTCCAGAAATAGTAGTTATCCATCTTACATCCCACAGACACTCCTTAAACAACTGGCATGAGCCAACCCTGTGCCAGGGATTGACAAGGAAGTAAGGACACCGTCTGAACATGCCAGGGTCATACAATCAACTTAGGGAAGGATAACATTCATACTGAAAACACAGCATGAGATATAAACAAGAACCCAAGGGAAGTGCACATTGAATGGAGATACATGTGGTAAGAGAATACTTCTTGGAGGTGGCAGACTTGGAAGAAAGGGCAGATTTTTTAAATAACTGGTAGAAGGGAAGAGAAAAGAAAGCCATGAAAGCAGTTGGGTGAGCATGGTTACAGACAAAAGGTTATATTTTGAACAAATATCTGGATGTGTTTGGGAGAAATTATGCTAACCAGCCTCTTAAAAGTTCACCCGCCCATGAAATAAACCTCTTATGCGTCTGTGGATCATTGCACTCTCTTCTCCTTCAATGTTCAAGCAGGAATAAATAACAGGCCAGAGAGAGAAAGAAGCAAGTATTTTTAAACTAATGGGATACACAAAAAGAACTAGTAAAGCAGGCAATGAGGAAGTCACGACCAAATATGGAGCTGCCTGAACAGACAATACCCTGAAGGTGGGTGTCTCCACTATTAGATAAGGGGCCATGGGCATAACGAGAATAATTCTCTCCTGGGTGTACATGGATAAGCAAGAGAACAGCACTTTCTCACACCGGTGGCTGGACCTTGGTCTTATTAATTCCCGTTCCCTTCACTGTTTCTAATAAATTTGGTGATTGTTTTTACATTGAATTCTGAGTGGCAGAAATTAGAATGCAATGAACAATTATATGAAATTAAAAGTTTCACAAGCGTGATGCTAGTAAGGGGTGTTATATTAGAAATAAGTTCAAAGGACTAGATAGTTTGGAAACGAAATGATTGTTGCCTTCCCATTCCAAGAAGATTCCAATGACCAACAGCCCTAATAACCTTGCACGGACACATGCCAACTTCACCTAAAGCATAGCAAACATTTAGCAACCAAAAGCAAAGCAAACCATGCCAAAGCCTTAAGCACATGATGCAATCATAGAAAATAAAATAGTTTAAGGCCAGGGAGAAAAAGAATCTTTGATGATGAAAAAAATCAGTTTAAATGTATTTTTAAGTCATTTTGGCTGGATGGTCTTTATCAAGAGAAGATGGATGAAAGCGGATTGGGTGCTGAGGGAGAGCAAGGTCTCCTTACAGCCCAAAGAACTCAAGACACATTTTCCTCAATACTATTTTGGACTTTATTCTCCCCATAAGCTTTCAAATTTCAATCACTACCCCCACTGAGTCTGGGGAGAAATTGATAAAGAAAATAATATAGCAGGCAATCACAAGTGAATTGAATTTGAGCACAATTGAGATGAACTGCAGTGTTTAAAAATAGAATTATTTTAGAAATGGGCTTAAGGGAGAGCGTTTTTCTCTTATGTGTTGCTTAAATGTTTGAGACAAGAAAAAAGGGGGGAAATCAGAAGGTCTGCAGATGGGAGGTGGGGAGGTGGTTGTTCACTGGCTTGACTAAATGTTTATTTCATTTCTTTCTGCTTTTTCATTTGAGGGACCCTTCTTCAAACTACCTGAGCAGCATTAGCAAGGGAAATTGTTAAAATAAAATGATGTTGCCTACAGTCACCAGTGAATTGAATTTTTTCACATGGGCTGTGGTGCATAAAAGAATTTTCATATATATATATATATATATATATATATATATATATATATATATATATATATAATTAGTGAGGGTTTGAAAAGAGAAAAAACAGAATCACAAACTCATCGATTCTTAGAACTGAAAGGGTCCTTAGACATTGTCTTCCTCAAACTGGCTGCACCATCAGAATCCTCCAAAGAACTTAGAAATTATTACTACCTGATCCTGTTCAAGACCTACTGAAGTCACATTTCCTGGAGCTGAGGCTGCAGAATGGGAGGAAAAAGCTCTCCAAAGAAAACCTTAAAGAAGTCAAACCGATGCCTGGAACATCCTGATTGCCTGCATCTCTCATGATTTACAGTAAGGAATCCAAATCTCAGGGCAGAGCATGCCCACAGGTATTGGCAGAGCCTGTGTGTGCGCCCAGCCAGCATCCCAGACACCTGGTGCATGTACTCCACACTACCCCATAAAGAGAGGGATGAAGGAATAGAAAAGTCCCTGGATCAAAAGAAATCTCCCCAGAAAAGAGTGGATGTCCCCACCTCATGTGATACAGGGTTTCCAGGTCATAGAAAGACGGGACCGGAAGTGCCCAGCCCTTTTCAAGGCTGAAAGCTGAAGGAATCAGTGCCACTCTAGTTAGAAGTTGCAGTGCTCTGCCTTCGGCTTTGGTCCCTTGAAGCGTAGGCTCATCGGACAATAATCACTTCTTTAATTACTAGACCATGTAATTAACAGGCTAAGTCCAGAAATGAGCTCAACCCAGAGGATCTGAAGATACAGGTGCAAGGCCTTACCCACAAGGCCCATCCTGGGCTCTTGTCATGAAAAGGCTCATGTTGTAAAATATCTGGAGAACAGAGCAAATCAACATTTCCTGTAAGCGGTTCTTTCTAATTTAGGAAGATGCTCATGCTAACAGCAGATTCTCAGCATTTGGAGTGACTTAAACTTCATCTAGCCCAACCCTTCACCAAGGCAGTTATCTCATCTGCAATCCCCGCACCAGGTGGTGGGCTGGCTCTGCTAGGACCTGCTCAGTGAGGTGGAATTTGCTCTGATAAAATTCTAGTGGGATAGGCCCCAGTGAAATGGTTTCTCCTGAGGATGCTCTGGTGTGTTTTTAAATGAGGGAACTTTCTCCACTGTGCTCTCTGAAACCAGATAGAGCTTTGGAGGAATAACTCACAAAAGCAGGAGAGCCCCTGGGACTGGACCCCTGGAGTTTTGACTGGGACTGCAGCACTTGGCCACGGACAGGGAAGGCCTTCCTATCTCAGCTCTGGTTCCCAGGGAGGTTGTTACTCATGGGTTCTGCTCTGTGAAGTTGGGATCCTGTGCATTTGCCTGCCAGTCTCTCCAATCTGGGGGACAGTGTGAGCTCACTTCTCTTAAGGATCTAAGAAGAATGGCTGAATTTTCAGTCTGTTCCAATTTTCACTTGTAGTTAGGATAAGGTGGTGACTCCCAAGCTTCTTACATGCTGAGCAGGAAACTGGAAATCCATTCATAGCCTTTTTTAAAATTTTTGTACGTAGTGTGTTATGGTGGGTGTTGTTGATTTTTTTAGATAGTGCACGTCCAACACTATCTTCTGTGTCTAGCAGATAGTAAATGTTAAATAAATGTTTATGATTTCATAGGTTTGGACCTATTATTCTAGTTGGGCAAAATTATCTGAACCCTGTCAAACAGCTCATTAAACTGACCCTCCTAACTTTGGGCCAAATGAAAACATAATTAGTCTGCCTCCAGTGTTCCCAGACATTGCATTGATTGAAGAGACCGAAACACTGAGCTCTGATCCCAGTTATTACAGACATATTAATTCACACATCTTTTGATACATTTGATTAATTGCTTATATAAATAAATCTACAACATAAATCATAAAGCTTCATTCTTTTCCTCCCTATAAATTTAATCTCAACGTGTCAACTAATGTACTGGGGTGACATTGTCAGGGACACCAGCTTATTATACCACGAGACCTGTAGCCTATATTTTGTATTGATGCAGAAAGGCAAAACTATCTTGCAATCAATAGAGGAACCATTTATATATTCACATCAAAGAGGCCATCTGCTCACCACTGCTGCTCTGTTACTTGGAGGCAAGGCTCTTGGTGGGTAAGCTTCACATTTTGGGAAGAGGCTCTTATGCTAGTAGGCTAGAAGCAGGCCACCATTCTTTACCTAATTCCAGAATATCTTGTACAGTCCCTTAATAATCTGAACATGAGTCTTGATTCTCTAAGAATAGTATGGGTTGCCCTGACTGGTTTTGCTCAGTGGATAGAGCATTGGCCTGTGGACTGAAGGGTCCCAGGTTTGATTCCGGTTGGGGGCATGTACCTTGGTTGCGGGCACATCTCAGGTAGGGGGTGTGCAGGAGGCAGCTGATCAATGTTTCTCTCTCATTGATGTTTCTAACTCTCTATCTCTCTCCCTTCCTCTCTGTAAAAAAATAAATAAAATATATTTTTTAAAAAAGAATAGTATGGGCAACATGAGGGCAAGCACTCTGAATCCCATCAACACCTCCCTTGCTCTGCCCGCTCTAAGGAATCATCCCCAGGATCTCAGGAGATCAAAGCAGAAATTGGCCCTTGGAGCCTCTTCTCTGCCCCCTCATTTTGAGGTCCACTGACCCAGAATGTGAGTGAGAAACCAAGAAGATAAAATCCTTGCACCTCTCACCACATGAGAATCAGAGATGCTGTTAATTGTTCAATGGTCACCTTCCAAAGCTTCCTGCCAGATTACCATTACTAAGAACACAAGACTAGGAACATACACCACACACACACACACACACACACACATACGCACACACCCTAGAATGCTCCTGTTCCTTTTTTAAAAAAAAACCACCATTTTAAAACATATATTTATTGATTGGTAATTCAAGAACAGAAGAACTTTTGACTCCATCAACTAGAGGATGAAGACCTGTGTACTGCTACTTTGTTAGTTTCCAGGTCATGAGCCATCTTGTTCTTGGTCATCTGTATCTTCATCTTCATGGTCCCTCTGTTTCTTTACAGTGGGCATCTCTTTGTGAATTTTGACTGTTACCTTTTATTTTTAGGTACACTCATCTCAATTACTTAAAATAGCACGGAATTCTGTTTTCAAAGCTTTCCACATTCCTGTATCTCCTGTGCACAGCTCTAATGATATGCATTCTGGAAAAGCCAGTTAAAAAATGTGTGCTGAAAATGTACGTGGTGCCTAGTCACGTGTAAAGCTCTCAGCCAGCTTTCAAACGTTAAAAAGGAAAAAGACTCAGCCCTGCCTTCAATGAGTCCATGGTCAACTGGAGGGAAGGGGCACCACCTGGGAGGCCGGTGCATCATTCCACACTGCATCCAAGAACTGGGGCTGATTATATATTAGGGACCATCAGCGCCACACAGGACAAACTGCACAGTGACCCAGAAGTGGCTGGGAAACTTCACAGAAGGGCTGGCCCTGCAGCTCGTTGTGAAAAGACTGTGTAGAGGCAAAGTGACATTTCTGGTGTTTTAATCATGAAAGTGTACTGCAAGCTATATATTCTGTTGCTTCTATTTATTCAGAAAAAAAATAATTCAAAGACAACAATTAAACAGGGGCCTGGGGCCATTGCCTGCAGAGATAGGCCTTCTCCTTCTTGGGGCCTCGCAGGCAAGCAGCCTCACAGAGGACAGCAGGGACACAGGGTGAGCACTAATTAACTGTGTGTGCCAGTTTTAGAACATTATTTCCTAATGGGCAGATAGGACCGCGTACCAAGAACACATTTTTAGACGCAGAATTCTATTTTTAATTTATGTTGAAGTTTTATTGTAAGTTTTAAATCCATTTATACCACAATAAACAAAAAGAAAAATTAGAATTATTTAAGCAAAGGAACAGAGTTGCTCCTTAGATGATGAATCCTGCCCATAAAAGACAGGAAAAAAGAGAGGAGTATTTAGAGATCTATTAGAACTGGTTGGCTTTTAACACTTGATGAAGTTCCTAGATGTTTGCTCAAAAAACTTTATCTCCCAATTATTTTACAGGATACAAAAGGTCTTAATGCAAAGAACTGATTGCCTGACTGGCTTGACTCAGGAATTGAGCATCAACCTATAAACCAGGAGGTCAGGGCACATGCCCAGCTTTTGGGCTCAATCTCTAGTAGATGGATGTTTCTATCTCTCCCTCTCCTTTCCTCTCTCAAAATATTTTTAAATGAATTAATTAGCTCTGGATAGCTTGGCTCAGTGGCTAGAGTGTCTGCCTATGGACTGAAGGGTCATGGGTTTGATTCCAGTCAAGGGTTGCGGGCTTGATCCCCAGTGGGCTGGGGGGGGGGGAGGGGGAGGTGTGCAGGAGGAGCTGGTCAATGATTCTCTCTCAATATTGATGTTTTTATCTCTCTCTCCCTTTCCCTTCCTCTCTGAAATCAATAAAAATATATATTTTTTAAAAAAATAACATTGCAGTAGTGACTATGAAAAAATAATCAACAGTTATTCAGTCAATAAACATTTGCTGAAAGCATGATATGCCAAGAAGAAACTGGCCAGAACAGTTGAATTTCGATTTTGAGAGTTCTGTATGCAGGGGTCAACCCTAAGCAGGCAGAGAGGCTCATGCTGAAGGAAGAGGAGTCAACAAGCACAGGAAATGCTAAAATATCTACATGGTGAACATTCTTAATGGCATGGGAGCATGCAGGGGAGGCAAGGGAGGGGCCATGGGCCAGGTCACAAGCACAGGGGTTAAAATCCAAATGAGATCGTCTGCTTGTTGTGCCTGGGATTCTTTATCACAGCTGGGCTCAGCCAAGAAAAACTCAGAGAAGGTGACTGAACTCATTGCCAGGATCTGAGCCTGGGTCTGTGCTATTCCCTAACACAGAGCCCAGTTCTCAGCAGTGCCCAGGTGCTGGGTGGGGGCTCCCATTCCAGGTGTGGCATCTGGAGCCAGCAACCATGTCAGCATCCTCTAATCTTTCTGCCATGAGCTGACAGCTGAGTCCCACTGCCTGCTGGCATTGTGGTACAGATGACAAATGTCCATAAGACCAGCCTGAGGAAGCAGGCGCGGCTGTGAGCTCTGTGTTGGGGAAGCTTAATCCATGGCCTCAGTCTTCCACACTGTCCAAGGGAGACACTGCAAGCTCACTAGCCTCTTCCTTTAGCAAGTACTCAGACAACCAAACACAACGAAATTACATTATGTTGCCTTCCCTCAGGATAGCACATGAAGAGCAATTGTTAATGAAAAAAGCAAGGGCATCTAATTCCATTATCTAATTTTCTAGTTGGAGACAATAATTTTCTTTCTTCCTCTCATTGTTTGGATAACAAATATTCTAATGACATATTACTTCCACATCCCCCAAACAAGTGTAAGGTCGACAAAGAGAATACCAAATCAAGTTATAAACTGTGGAGAGATTCTAAGATGGAAAATCTGTTGAGAAAAGATGTTGGATAACACATTCCTACGCTACAATTAGGAGTAAACATCCCTGAGAGGATATCCTGGCTTGGTGTTTGATTTTTTTCCCCTTTCCTGGTAATGGTGGTCTCCACACTGGACTGGTGTAGAGGATGAACTGCTGGCTATAAAGCAGAGTCTCTTTTTCCTGTTGAAGAGCAGACCAAGAATTTTTTTATAAACTTCTAAATCCCTTGACTCTCATCCAATTGGAGACCATCCAATGCTACAAAAAGTCAAACATGTATTTTAACCTGGAGAATAATCAAAAAGACTTAACATTTGGACTCTGATCCTATATAGATGAAGGTAGCAAAGGCAGAGAAATGGGAAGTAAGACAGCAGGACATGGTTGTCAGTAAATGAAATGGTGTGGAATAGGGTAGTGTGGCATGGTGTGATCTAGTTAAACCCTCATGGGACCATTTCTACATGATCCCAAAATACACATTATTGAAATGTGCACTGTTTATAAATATGCACCTTTATTCTCCTTGATGCACCCTTTAACCTTTTATTAATGTGTACATCATTGAATCAACCTTCATTAGGACTAAATCCAAGAGGTTTCCCTAGCTTCCTTTCAAAAATCTACACTTCAGCTGTCATAAAAATAAATACTTGAGGGAGAGAGGTCTTTCTTGAACTTTACAGTACAGAAAGGGAGAAACAGTACAGAAAGGGAGTACAGAAAGGAAAACATCATGAGAGCAGAAACTGGAAGAAATTTCACATTCGCTACCATGAAAAGTGACAGTGTGGACACCTATAGACATCCTCACGCAGCCTCATCCCTGACATCTTACTGCACATCTGTGTAATGGCACTGCACCCATTCAGAATAGTACCAGTAGTGATAAACCAGCCAGGTCTTTATTATATTAATATGATACATTCTTGCTTTCTGAATAAGGTGCTGAGACTAATGAAATTTGGACAATGACCCCAAAAACAATAAACTAAAAACCTATAGACCCATGATATTTTTATTAATGTTTGGCTTGAGTAGTGCTACCATTTACAGCTTCATCTGTATGGTCAGGAGATCAGGAAAGACCATGTGACCTACCACATCATGCCTGTTATAGCACACCTGAAACAGGACATAAGCTGCTTTGTCACTGTCCACCCCCCTCAGCTAGTTGTCTGCAAGGTCAACTCCCCCAATACTGCTGCATGTGGCTCTGACATCATGCATGTCTTGGATAAGAGAATGGGGACTGATTTTTTTAATGAAGATGATATTTTCATTTTTTAATAAAAATACTATGAAAATATTTTATACTTTAAATGCAGGTATTAAAAAAAAGAGGTGACACATACCAGTGATCCATCTAAGAATGGGTGACGGGGTGGGGTTGGGGGTGGGAGGAAGTGTGCAAGACCCCAGGGCCAATAGCCCTCAGGGCACTGAGAAGAGGAGTTGCATTTGTAAAGTTTTGACACAATCCTTGACAACAAAGTGAAGTGTCTGCCAAAGAAACTTCTTTAGATGAATTAACAGATTTATTATGTCGAACTCCATGAAGGTGTACCAGTAATGTATCCAATAATTCGGAACACGAGGATGGGAAAATAATAACGGCCTGGAGTGCTGGACTGAAGTAGTTACAGATCTGGAAATGGATAATTTAGGGCAAAATTGAAGGCAGGGCGGACATTTGGCTTGGGGAGGAAGACTTGAGAGTTAATGGAAATTGTATTGAAATATTTGAATAGTATCTGGTAGAGGGGGGAACAGTCATACTGTATGGCTCTGAGAGGCCAAAGTCTAGCCGGCAGACATTGTAGGATGCAGGTTCTTTACCCATAAACGGATTATCTTTGCCCATTCTTGGGAGGTCATCAGCTCCCTATCACAGCGGTGTGCTCAAGCAGAGACTGAGCATCCACTCAGAGAGGACATGGTGGAGGTGGACTGAACTTGAAGTTCCTACAACGCAGCAATTCTTCTCACATGGTTCTCCATTCTGCACTTCTCACCCAAGGTCACTGTAAAGGCCAGATCTTCCTGCGTAACTTCCATCTCAGGGCATGTTCTTTTCATTTTCCAGAACCGCCACTCTCCTCACAGGGTGCAGGAGCACACTGCTGCCTCTTGCTTTCTTGCCCCGCTGAGGAACGTGCTCCAGTCTGGGTAATTACACGTTGCCAGCCTAAATTATCCCTGCACTTTACATGAGCAAGGCATTTTTCTCTAATATCCACCCTAAATTGTTGCCTAGTGTTTCCGTGTACCGGTAAATATTACATATCTGCCAAAGAACCTTGGACACAGCCCACCCTGTTTACAGGAGAACAAGGACAGATTAAAACTAATTAAAATTTACTTCAATTATTCATGCACTTTCTGCACGTTTGGGCCTCTATGCTGCCACTTAAGGGAAATTGGTCTACAGTTACTTTCCTGGGTTTTGTGGAATATTTTTCAGCTCCCATTCCTTTCCAATTCCTGTTTTACCTAAAGAGCGCCCCACAAGGTTGGTGAGTGGCAGGAAAGAGTGATGCGTCAATAGTATAATAGTATAAAGAAATGTACAGTGAAGAGGTGGAGGCTGGGCCCGGACAACCTTCAAATCTTCTTCCTCGGCCATTTACTGCTGGGTTGAGATATTCATTTATTTGTACATATATTTATCCTTTCTACTCATGGAAATGTACCATGTGCCCAGAATGGGGCTGTTTCCAGGGTACACAGATAAGAGCTCATGAAATTTAAAGTGTAAACAAATATTGATAGAAGCAATTATTAACTTTCTGTTTTAGAGATGAAAAGTCCCCCCTTCATCATGGAGGTAGTTTTTAACTACAGCTCTGCAAATTCAATCACAGTCATGACCGGTCCAGTCAGAGGCTATATCATACAGACACACACACACACACACACACACACACACACGTCTCTGATCACTTTCCTTTAATGCTCCCAGTATTTCAAGAGAGCACAGTTTCATATGCACATCATTGGTTTTCCCCACCTACTGCTTTGTATTGGGCAAGGAGCACACCAGGGCACTCAGAAACTTGCTTGGAGATTGTGAGCATCAGTGGACAGTCTGAAGATGCTGGCACTTCCCCAGGGGTATGATAGGTAATTGATTATTGGCTCCGAGGCCCTAGACAGCATAGGCTGGGTCTCCTTGTCCTTGCCTCTCAGGGTTAACACAAGGTCTAACATAAATGGATGTCCAGGGGATTCGGTTTTAACTGACAGGAACTGAATGAAAGAAATGAATTGCATGAGCGAGTCTCTAACCTCCAATACCTCAAAGCCCTCCTAGGCATCTGCCTACGGGCGTGAGCTCAGTTCTTTGACTTCCACCGCTACCTTTATTTCTCTAGTTCTCTCTTCTCCAAGGCAGAGAGGCCTCCTTATAGGAGGGTTCTTTGTCCCTTTAGGATTTGAATCTTCTTCCTCAGCCATTTACTGCTGGGTTGAGATGTTCATTTATTTGTACATATATTTATCCTTTCTACTTGTGAAAATGTACCATGTGCCCAGAACAGGGCTATTTCCAGGGTACACAGATAAGAGCTCATGAAATCTACAGTGTAAACACATATTGATAGAAGCAATTATTAACTTTCTCTTTTAGAGATGAAAAGTCCAGGAGGGGAAAGATTGCTGATAGATGCCTGCCTGCCTCACCTAAAGACAATGGGTTGGGAAGTGCTGAATGCACTTCCTGTGGTCCTGTGACCTCTCCCTTCACAGTTGGAGAGGAGAACCCATGAGAGGAGAGAGTCCCAGACTAGGAATCAGACCTCAGACCCCGCAGAGTCCAGGGAAAGCACCTTCCTTTCTGGGCCTCAGGTTCTCGAACAAGTACACTGACATTTCATGCTTCTCCAGACTGATGTCTGAACCTGTAGTGAAGAGCGGGCAGGAATGACTGGGCGGCTCCTTAGGGCTGACATCGCTGATCAGGAGAGGAAAACCTGAATCTTAGATAATGTCTGCTTTACCGTTCTCTTTCCTCCACACAGTTTTCTTACTATTCCAAACCGATTCACAAATGTCTGCAAGAATTCGGGGGCTTATGTTGGCTGTTTTGCAATTGAGACAAGTGAGTCGAACAGTCCCAGCACATACACTTAATCAAAACAAGCCCAATTAAGCTCAGGACTCCAGATTCCACCTCATTAGCTTTCTATTCCTAAAATATAACAGATGTCATTGCTGCAGGCCCTGAGGTACAGACACATTTTTCAGGTAAGCACGTACAACACAACCGAAGTCAGAGGAAGATTTAATTATTACTTCCCATCGCCGTGGCTTCCTGTGAAAGCTCATTGTTCACTTAACAGCAATGTCTTTCTACCTAGTGCCCCACTGCCACCAAAACAACGGGTCTTTTTCCTCAAATGGAGAGTTCATGAAATGTCTCACACCAACCCTCTGCTATTTTGCCTGGGAAACTGATTTTGGTTGCTCGGCAATGATGCCTCTGCACTTAGTATGTGAATGGAAGGAGGAAGCAGTGGGAAGCTAGAACACCCTCGCATTTCTTAGTAACCTCAGGGCTTGTCTGTTGGCTACTCCTGCAAACTACTCGAAGAAGGCTGGCATTTCCATGTCCCCCCACTGCACTTTGGGCAACCTTGTATTACAGTGCTTCTGTTGCCTTGCAATTTGTTGTATGTGATGTGTTTTCTCCTCAAGGCCACCAACTTTTCTAAAGCTGAATATGACCCATACGCTTATTCATATTCCCAGCTCCACCCACACACTGGCACACAGAATGTACTTGTTTTAAGAATGGAAAAAAAATTAATACCAGAAATTCTGCTCTGGGCAACAAAAGAAACAAAAATGCTTCATGTGAGAGTGAGGGTTGATGACCGATTCTTATAATTAGTGATTATTTATCCAAAAAGCAGATAACTAAATCTCAGTATTACTCAGTACTCACAAATCCAATTCTTCTAATCAATGCTAAGATTAGTTCACTAGGTCTTACTTCTTTTAATTAAATACGTTTTTTATTGTTTAAAGTATTACAAGTAGTAGTATATATGTCTCCTTGAAATATGTTCTTAATTATTGTGGATATGCCATATTTTGAGACAGGAATACCCAGGAAAGTAATAAGTATTCTGGCAAGTGAGATATACAAGTAGCCCCTTCTGTACCTTCCCTCCCAGCTCAAGGGAAGTAGGTCAGACTGAAACTCCCACTCCAGGTAAATCTGGCCCCTTGCATGGTCAGGACTGAGTTTTATTCATGGGGCTGTCTCTCCTCCTTCCCTCACTTTGTATTTCTAGATAAGTACTTGTTTTCTAAAAAGACCCTAGGTAGTTTGTTTGTTTGTTTTCCTGGAAACATTAAACAATAAGAAAGACTCCAACCAGCCGCACCACATAGATATACCTCTCACTTTTCTTTAGATTGCAGATGGCTATGGGCTTAGAATTTATAATCTAGGGGGGCTAAATCAGATGCATAACACACAATAAATGATGAAAAATATGATTTGTAACTTTAAAAACTAGTAAGAATATATACATCCAAGTGATGTATATATTAGTCTCTTTGGTGACTGAAACTCATTCCAAAAATGCGGACATAACTCGGAATTTCCAGAGCTTTCTTTAGGAAATTGCTTAAGAGCCATGTCTGAGGCAGCTCAGGCTGCCATGACAAAGGCCACAGGCTGGGTGGCTTCAAGCAATAGAAATTTATTTGCCCCAGTGTTGGAAGCTGGAAATCCAAGATCAGGAAGCCAGCCAATTCAGTCCCTGGTGGAAGCCTGCTTCCTGCCACCTTGTCACTGTGCTCTCACACTGGCTCTTTGTGGCTACGCAAAGAGAGAAGCCACTGAGCTTTCTGGTGTCTCTTCTTAGAAGGGCACCAATGCCTTCGGATCAGGGTCTCACCATGATGACCTCATTCAACTTCAATTGCTTCCATGAAGGACCTATCTCCACATACAGGCACATTATGGGGTAGGGCTTCAACACTGGAAATTTTGAGAAGCAAAAACAAGATGACTTAATAGAAATAATATAAAATTCCAACTGAATTGTCTTAAAATCACACTTTGTGTTTCAAGAGGAGGAAGTATTGCTTGCTCTCCTTAGTCACCTGGACTCATCTCACTTATTCACTTGACTTGGCTTCAGAAACTCACCACCAACATGTAAAAAATTACCACTCTGGAAATTTAAAGAATATATTGCAGAATCTGAAGGCAATTTGCAAGGAGGAATTCAATATTTATTGGGAATGATTACTGTATTATTGGAATTAGTGCATAGGCGCCCAGGCTGACTATTATGCAGGGGAAAGCATTTAATCAGAATTAACATGTGGGGTATTTTAATGAAGGCAACCAGTGGCCTGTGTGCATAGCAACACCTTCCAGTCATACCACATCTATGTATGATTACTTGTGATCAAATAATATCATATTATATAAGAGAAAGCAGAGCATAGGTAGGTGTAATATTAATGCCTTATTTTTAAATTCCTTCAGTGTAGGACAGTATATGTCTTGTTCCTGACTTTATCTCTAGGGCCTAGAATAGCACTGAGCATAGGGTAGGTGATTAATAAATGCTTATTGAATTGAATAGATTGGTAATTCTCTAAAAGGCTGACTAATCTGGTTCTGTTGAATGTGAAGCCCCTTTAATAGAAGATTAAGGACTGGCAAAATCTACCACTTGAGTCAAATTCTGCCCAGCCACCTGTTTTGGTATAGTCTGTGAGCTCAGAACAAGTCTTTTCATTTTGAGAAGGAGGAAGGGTCTGAGGAAGAAGGTAATTTTTTGTCACTTAAACATTATATAAAATTCTAATTTTACTGTGCTTTATTGAATCACAGTGTTAACACAATGCTTTTCTGAAAATCTAGATTTAGTGAAAGAGGGTTTTATTTGACAGAATTATTGTGGGGCAATAGGTAGAGTTGAACTTTTATAATAACAAGAAGGCTCTAACCATAAGATCAGCAAGGCGTCTCAGAAAGGAATGAACAAAGGAAAGAACCGAGTGGAAGTGGGTAAAAACTTCCCCTGATCATATTCAGTATGATCAGGTAGTAGACAGAATAGCAGAAAATTATGAGAGTAGCCCTTAAGGATGGGCTACAGGCTGGCTCAGATTGAAGGCGGGGGCAAAGTTCAGACTAGGGGGAGGTGAGATCTTAACCAAAATTTGGTTAAAAAATATATTGTTTCCATTCATCCTTTGGGATAAAACAGCTCAGCTAATTATGAGGCAAATAATGAGAACTAGGAAAATTGGTACCTGCCTTGACTTGGATACAAAGGAAGCCATGGGTGAGTTATAGACATCTAAGGCATAGGGGAAGACTGTTCTTTGCAATAAGCCACTCCCTAAAAGACAACAGGATTGGGGATTGATGAACCTCCCTGCTTCCCAGCATCACAGGGCTCAGGTGAAATTTGTCACTGTCAGTAGCCACACCCATCATTTCTGTATGGTCTGGGGTTGCTTTAGCACTGCAAGGCAAGGATTAAGTAGTTGTATAGAGACCAGATGTCCCACAAAACTAGTATTTACCATCTGCTGTTACAGAAAAAGTATGTTGAGTCCGGATGTAAAGGAATTAGGGGGCAGCGGGGGGAGGGTTGGTTGAATTGGTAGACTTTGAATATACTAAAAGTAATGCAGCTTAGCAAAATCTTACTTAACCTCTATGATGTCAGTGAAGACAGCTTATTCCTGCTAGAGGCTGTGCAGGGTGCCTTCTCCCTGAGCCTATAACACCCACCCAGGCCTCCTCCAAGCACAGGCTCAGTCCATAAAACTGTATCTGCCTCCTCCCCAGGCACATAGTTTCTTGAGAGAAAAATAAGGGTTTGCTTTTTTCTTGGAATTCTTAACACCTAGAACAGAGGATGAAAATCTGGAGAACGAAGAAAACAACAGAAGAACAAACAAACTTTGATATTCAAACTCATTACTAGCAAGTATTGCCAAAGACAAGTCTGGCTCCAGGGAGAAGGCGAGAGCCATCTTTAATCACACTGTGCATATGCAAAGCTACTATTAGAGTGCAAAGAAGCACTTTGTTCTCTTTAGCAGGTTAAATGTGCCTCTCCACAAATGTGTTAACATCCTTCCTTTGCTTAGCAAATCCTCTTTTCATGAGCTGTTCAAAGGTAAACTGTGTCCCCAGGTTGGATTATTTTAGCCTCCCAATCTGGGTGCATGCATTAAGCTCCTCTGGCCCATCTTAAACAGAAATTACTCTTCAGCCCCACATCCATCTCAAATACCAACTAACTGTTCTCTCCACTTTCACAGTCAAACATCTTTAACAAGTCATTTACATTCTCTCTCCGAAAACTTCCTTCTACCCTTAATGACTTTCCTGATGCCCAGCCTCCTTCGGTGGCTCTTTCTTTGCCAGCTCTTGAATGCTAGTGTTTCTCTAAGCTTCCACTTCTATTCTCTTTTCCAAAGCTAGGCAGTCTTCTGGAAAGAGTTCACCTCCATGGCTAAAGGGACTATGGAAGGTCTCCTTGTGGACGAATTAGCATCCCCAGCTCTTAACATCTGCTTTCAGTTCTGGGACTATAATGACATACTGTCCACTAGACACCCTTACTTGAAATGCCCACAGACACCTCACCCCTCTAACACAGCCCTAAGCCCTTTCCCCAGCCCCCAAGCTCCTCGTTTTGGATTTCCTAACTCATAGAACACCACCATCACCAACTACAGATGCTGGATTGCCCAGAAAGTCCCTCATAAAATTGATCACCAGTGCCCATTGGTTTTACTTTCTAAAGAGTCCCCAAATATTTCCACCTCCTACGATTCCCCTGCCTCTGTTGTGCTTCTCATAACAATGCTTTCACCTGGTTTTATCCCTTTAACAACCACTTAACGGGTTTCCCAGCCTCAGTTTTACCCACTGTAGGACGTTCTAGCTTCAGTCCAAGATGCAGACTTGACCAAGGCACACACCTGCTTTCAAATACCTCAGGACAAGTCCAAAGTTCTAAATGTGCTTTTAAAGAGCCTTTGTGATCTGGGGCCTCCTCCTTGCTTTCAGCCTCCCACCACATCCCTGTCCCTCACATCCCATCACACACACTAGCCTTCAGTCTCACAGAAACACTTTGTTCTCTGAATATGTCTCTCTCTCTAGCCTCCAATCCTTTTCCCAGGATGTTATCTTTTCAGGGATGTTATCTTATCCCACCCAAACCTTCCCCTGTCCCCTGTTAGGGGGCCTTGCTGTCTCTCCCTTGGAGCCCTGTAATTTCCCTTGCACCCCACAGACCATGTTGTGTTTTCACTGCCTGCTTCCTCATCTGAACCCCACATCACTGGAATGTTTTGTGAAATCAGAACACAGGTTGATGCTGATCTATCATATATTCCCAAAACTTCTCCCCAAAACCTAATACCACCAGGCACAGGGCTGCATGCAATAAATAAATGCAAAATAGATATAAAAATGAAATAAATCATTTCTGTACTTCAATGATTACTGACATGTATCCTTTTTTTGTGTGTCTCCCTCAAAATAATGAGCACAGTTTATTAAATAAGTGACCAGTTTATATGTCCAAATCTACAGAAATAACTTGAAACGATAAAAGGCTGGTGGTGTGTACATGTTATACAGATAGCTCCTGCTGTGTTGTCATCATCATTGTATTTGGTGTTTCCTAAATTAGTTCTATAGCTTTGAAATATGTTCCTTTGGTAATTGAGAGTGAGGTCTCAAATGGGATCAACACTTTCCCTTTGAGGGATGATATGAGATGTCCCCACATGCTCATCAATGTCTAAGTATGCTTCAAAATCACAGTCCTCGACGAACTCTTGACTCATCCAGGAGATCACATCCCTTTTCCTGTAGCCCCTCACAATCTGTTTTGAGGCTCACCTTGAAATTCGTTTACCTTGCCTCTGCTCCGCTCCCTCCCCTCAGACCTCACACACAGACACACGCATTTCACCCATCACTGGCCAATCTCCACAAAACTAGGACATACATGGCTTTTTAAAAGACACAAATCATCGTAGGGCTGGCATCATCCACATCATCCATTTCAGTCGATTTGCTATTAGCATCTGTGATGAGGCTGGACGGTGGCTGCCAAACCTGGGGTGTCACCAATATGGAGTTTAGCTGGTGGGACTGAAGCCAGGCTCATTAGGGAGCCGATGGTGGAGCTGCCTGATTGTCTTCTCTGTCAGTATGCCTCTGGGTGAGCACAAAAAGCATAGATTGCTTTGCAAAATCTCTCGTAATTAATCACAAATAGTGCCTGATGGGAAGATTGCTGCTTTCATCTGCGTTACATAAAACACAATCACAGAATCCCGTTCTTGCTCCAGGTTTCCGCAGCGCTGCGCAGGTCGCCTCCTACATGAGTGAGATGCAAGGGGTCTCCCCGCATCAGCCTGTCACGGAAGGACTCCTTAGGCTGCACCATCCAGGCCTGCCCTGGCCCCTCCTCCACCTGCAGGGCCAAGTCCCCAGGAGTTAACTGGGGAACGAGAATGGCCAAACAACTCCATGCTTTCCCAGAAGCTAATGAAGAAGGAGGGGAAAGCACTGCGCTCAAGACTAGCGAGAGTTTGCCTCGCAGCTCCTCAAGGCTGACCTCGCAGCAAATGGGGAGAGGTCAGCAGAGAGTCCCTGCTGCATGGGAAGGGGAAGTAATCATCAGGAAAGTTCGGATGTTACCAAATGGGCGCCTGGGTACGCCAGGATGAGCTTGCTTTGTTCTCTGCCCTTTGAACTCAAAAATTTTCCTTTCTGTACAAATACAGAGGACAAGTAATGAAGGACTTAACCATCTACTTAAATGGGCAATATATCATCAGTCTCTTGTATTGGTTATATAAGTGCTGCATATTGAGGCTTAAATATAGCCATTTACGGTGGGGCACCCATGTAATAGGATGGGCCTATGTATCTGCATAATGAATAGTGGCATTGTCCTCTCTCACCAGCCACAGAGTTTCAAAAATCTAAAAAAAAAAAAAAAAAAAAAAAAAAAGCTAAAAGTTCAATTTCCCATCTTCCCTTGCAGCTTCAGGTAGGGTCCTGTGTTACAGTTCTTGTCCAATCTTATCTAATAAAGAGGGGACACGCAAATTGACCATCACAACGTAATGGTCAAGATGGCTGCGCCCACAGCGGAGGCCAAGTTCCCGTAACATGCCAGGAGAACTGAGGCTGCACCCCACACCCAGCGGGGCTTGACAGGTGTGGGGCCAGCCAGGTCTGGGTCTCGTACGATTTTGAGGTGCATGTATGTGGGCAGGGACTTGACTCCAGTTCCCATGGCATGTCCCAGATTCTGACAGGAGGAGTATTTTCATATACATTTTACTAATTTTCTTTCATCTCTGACACCTCCATTATAGAGAAAGGGCAAGTAGCAATATTAAAATATTTCTTCTAATTAATTCCCTTTTAATCTGCATGAATTTCATGCACCAGGTCACTAGTGAACTATAAGAAGACATCTGCTGATACTTTTGTTCCCATCTTCTTGGTGCCCGGAATGAGGAAATGCACCAGTATGTGGGATTAGGAAGACAAAAGCCACAAGCTGAGGATGGAAAGACAGGAAGACAGGAGAAAGCTGATTTTCTGCTACCACCTGGATTGGCCTCGCCAGCCCTGCTGCCTATGCCCAGACCTCTCAGGGCACCACAGAGACTCCTGTGTATTTAAGTTACTATTGACTAGTCAGGGCATCTGTTCCAGGCAGCAGACACCTTTCCTTCCTCAGGTAGCTTTTAGAAACAACAAAGCACATTTAGCCATCAGCCAGCACATTACATACTCCACCAAAAAAAAAAAAATTGTCTTTTGCATTGTGAATAGAGAAAAATACATACAGGTGCCTGCCTCTGGATCCTGACCCTGAGTTCCTAAACCCCTGATACAGAGGGGTGCTAAGAAAATCTGCTGTTCCAATACTCAGCCCTTTACTTTGCAGCTCTGTTGCAGAGCTCCCAAATGCCTATGATGTCTTGGGTGATAGCTGTGTCTTTTGTTCTGATGAGTTGACTTTTTGTGGGCTCCTGGATGGGGTTGGTCCCCAGAAAGGTCAAGCCATGATTAGAAACTTAGGATTTTCAGCTTCATCTCCTATTCTGCAAAGAGGAGAATGAAGCTCAAATACTTCCATATAAATCCCATACTATGAGGTTAGGGAGCTGCCTGCTTGGTGTGCACAGGTCCATGCTGGGAGGGTCTCACATCTCACCTCTACAGGGACAGAAGTGCCTGCGCTTGGGACCTCTCACCCTGTGTATCCATCTCTTCATTTGGTTGTTATCTGTGTTCTTTACCATATCCTTTATTATATAATTAACTGGTAAACTTGAGTGTTTCCCTGAGTTCTGCCTGCTGTTCTAGCAAATACTCAAATACAAGAGAAAGCTCATGGCAATCTTCTATTTGTAGCCAAGTCAGTTAGAAGTTGTGGGCAACCTGGGGACCTACTACTTGCCATGGGAGGCAGTCTTAGGACTGGGTCTTTACCCTGCCAGGCCTGTGTGACTCCTGTTACTGCCAAATGCTCTTTTTTCATTTCAATAAAAATTTGAAACAAGTATAGTTACCTGCATTTGAGCAAACTGCTACATTTACCAGAACCAAATTAATTATCTGTTTCTGTGACCACCTCAATATAACTTTACTCTCCAAACCAGTCTATTTACATTTGCACAAATAAATAGCTTGAATTTAGGGTTAACATTTATGTAAGGATTTATATTCCCACTAGAGGCCCAGTGCATGAAGATTCATGCACTGGAGGGGGGAGGTCCCTCAGGCTGGCCTGCCTCCTCTCACAGTCTGGGAGCCCTCAGGGCAGGAGGCAACCTGGCAATCAGGGGAAAGCAATGACCCCATCATACCTCTGCTGCCACTGCCTGCAGCACAAGCCTTGGTCGGTCCTGGTTACCTGAGCCTTGCACAGCCCTGGGCAGCTGGGCAACCGCCACCTGAGGCTTGCCTGTGCTTCAGGCCAGCCTTGGGTGGCTGGGGGCCTGAGGGAACTGTGGGTCTCAGGAGGCAAGCACACAGCAGGGCTGAGGGGACTGGGCACCACTATCTTGTTGTTGTGGGAGCTGCCACCTTTGAGGGTGTGACAGTTGATTAGCATACTCCCTCCTTATTGGCTGTGGGCACTGCCATTTTTGAGGGCGTGGAAGTCAATTAGCATATTCCCTCCTTATTGGCTGTGGGCACTGCCATCTTTGAGGGTGTGACAGTCAATTAGCATATTCCCTCCTTATTGGCTGTGAGCGCGTTACCATCTTTGTGACAGTGTGAGGGTCAGTTAGCCTATTCCCTCTTTATTAGATACTAGAGGCCTGGTGCACAAAAATTTGTACACTGGGGTGGGTCCCTCAGCCCAGCCTGTGCCCTCTCACAGTCTGGGACTCCTCGGGGGATGTCTGCCTGCTGGCATGCCTGGCCAGCCTGGGTGAGGGGTAGAGGGCCATTTCAGCCTGCCCATAGCCCCTTCAGGGTTCAGGTCCCTACTGGGGTGCCTGGCTGAGGGCAGGTATCTGGGATTTATTTAACTTCTATAATTGAAACTTTGTTGCCTTGGTCCCTGGCTCGAAGCCTGGGTTGCCCCTGGCAACCCACAGTCCCAGCCGGGCTGGGGTTTCTTTATCTTCTATAACTGAAACTTTGTAGCCTTGAGTAGAGCTCAGGGCCCACAGGGCCCTGGATTCCTCCATTGCCCTGGGTGACTCCAGCTCAGTGGCTGCCGCCATCTGAGTTTAGTTAATTTGCATATTGGCTCCTGATTGGTTAGTGGGCATGGTTTGTAGGCATGGCTTGTGGGTGTAACAGAGTGAGGGTTAATTTGCATATTACTCTTTTATTAGATTAGATGACTAGAGGCCCGGTGTATAAAAATTTGTGCACTCAGTGGGGTCCCTCAACCTGGCCTGTGCTCTCTGACAGTCTGGGACTCCTCAGGGGATGTCCACCTGCTGGCTTAGGCCTGCTCCCTGGGGGATCGGGCCTAAGCTGGCAGTCAGACATCACTCTGGCAGCCTGGGAACCCTGAGGGGATGTCCACTTGCCAGTGGGTTGCAGGCCTAAGCTGCAGTCAGACATCCTTAGCGCTGCTGAGGAGATGGGAGAGGCTCCCACCACCACCACTGTGCTGGCAGCCCTCAGCTTGGCTTGTGGCTGAGCAGAGCTCCCCCTGTGGGAGTACACTGACCACTGGGGTGCAACTCCTGCATTAAGCATCTGCCACCTGGTGGTCAGTGTGTGTCATAGGGACCAGTCATTCCCACTGGTTCTGCTGTTAGGGTCAATTTGCATATTACCCTTTTATTATATAGGATAGAGGCCTAGTGCATGGATGGGGGCAGGCTGGTTTGCATTGAAGGGTGTCCTGGATTAGGGTGGGGGTTCCGCTGGGGTGCCTGGCCACCCTAGTGAGGGACTGATTGCCGTTTCCAGGCTGGCCACAGCAGTGGGCTGGAAGCAGGTATGTGGGATTTATTCTTCTTCTATAATTGAAACTTTGTAGCCTTGAGCAGAATCCAGGTCCTGAGTTGCCCCTGGTAACCCAGGCTCCCTGCCTCTCCTTCAGCAGTGGCCAGAGCAGCTGCAAGCAGGTATCTGGGATTTATTTATCTTCTATAATTGAAACTTTGTAGCCTTAAGTGGAGGGCAGGGCCGACCAGGGCAGGCGGGAAGCTTGGCTTCCTCCATCGTTGGGGTCAACCCAAGCCTCCTGCTCACTCCTGCTCTGTGCCCGCCACCATATTAGTTGGGTTAATTTGCATATTTGCTTCGGATTGGCTGGTGGGCATGGCTGGTGCATGTGGCTTGTGGGTATGGTGGAGGTACAGTCAATTTGCAAGTTTCTCTTTTATTAGTGTAGATAGCTTGGCAAAAAGTGTGTAGTTCAAGAACATTACAATACTACAGGTTACACCACTGGCTAATAGTGAAAGTTGTGAAAACTAAATATACAATGTATTTCTAAGCACATTCTAACTGATGGATCAGGTACCACCTGTATCTTTGTTTTCTTGGGAGAAGTAAATACTTGCATAATTTTAAGAAGGAAACATCCATGTTTGGGCACAAATTTTGGGCTATTTTATCTGTGAATCCAGTGTTGGATGCAGTTTTTTCAGGGCCTTATGGGTACCCTTGAAGCAAAAGGAAGAAAAATTAAAATGCCATTCAAAGTACGCTGATGCAGCTCAGATTGAAAGCAGCGCAATGTCCATCAGAGAAGTGAAACATGTCAGTAAGCAATACAGAATACTTCACCAAGAAAGTTTCAAATTCAGACCCTGTGGCTCCTTAGTAATGAAGTCTTAGTGAAGTCTATCTACCCTTGGTGTTTCTGGACATTCTTGCTCAAGGTCACAGGCATGTGCAACAAATCTCCATTGGTAGTTTTCCAAGACAAATTTTAATTGTCTAAGCATGGAATTATCAATATGTCCTTATGGTTCCTACTTAGATTCAGTGTGTTCTCCACTTGCTACAAAAGACTGACTTTATTAGTCATTACTAATAACAACAGCAAATCACCATGTGAGTTTTAAGGAAGTATAATAAAACAAATTCCCTTAAATGGAGGTAACAGAAAAGAAGAGGGAAAACCTTTGAGGATTGGGGTTAGGACGTCATCATAATGATACCCTAAAGGTTAAATAAAATACTCCTTTCCTATCGTACAATCTAGTACATCTTTTCAGCAAACAGAAGACACACTTGCACGAGAATTATAATGAAAATTACATCATAACAATAAGTTTAATAAATGTCGGAGATTTTCCCAACACTGAAGATGCAAACTGTGGACAAGGACTATGAGAATGAATGAGAATATAAGGATGGAGGACAAACTTCAGGAAACAAAAAAGCTCAAACTGGGAAAGTCACCCCATGCTGTCATTAAAAATGAGCCTATCAAAGAATCTGCCAATGTTCAAACCCAGCTCTTTATCCAGCCTGCCAAGTCAAATAGGAGCCAAGTGATGGCCAGACGATGGGTACAAATCCATCTCCATCACTCACCTGGGTGGTTATGAATAGTGACTTGAAGGCATAGCTAATTCGCATATGCCAAAAAAATACTACTCAGTAACTGGGTACAAGCATCAGGCATCAGCAGGGCTGATGTAAATTCAGATGCATTCTCAACCTGAAGACCAGGCAAGAAAGTAGTCTTTCTTCTATTCTTCAGCACATTTACACTCCCCTGAAGGTAGTGATCCAAGCAATTGCATCACCACTTTTATTAAGATGGGATGTGTCTCCCCATTCTCTGAGTGGAGTTGAGCCAGAATGTGCCCTTCAGTACTTAGCTAACATTATAAGTCAGCAAGTTTCAACCTTTTTCATTGCATGGCACACATAAACTAATCACTAAAATTCTGCAGCACACCAAGAAATGTATTTTTTGCTAATCTGACAAAAAGTATGTGTAATTTTGATTTATCCACATTGGACAGCTATTGTTGTGTTGGCTGTTGCCATTTTTTTATTGGACAATCTCAAAGAAAAGAGGTCAATGCCCCTGACTAAACAGTCAGGTACTAAGTGTTGTAAAAATTATTGTGATACATTGGTTGAAAATTGCTGTTCTTAGTGGTGGGAAACAGGAGAGTGAGGAACAAGAAAGTGACAAGGCAAGGCATTTGCTGGATTGGATTTATATGACTATGTTAGAATCAGAAAGAAAAGTCATATAAATTTAGAACATAAAATCTCTTCACTTGCCTTATGCCATGCAAATCCACCCAATATCATGCCATTTGCAAAATATCTCATATATTAAATTGATTAAAGCATGCTCTGAATTTAGTGTGGGTCATGACCTCTCAAATTGGGATCTTTGGTCACCTCCTTTGAAAGTAATTGAATGGTTGGCTTGCTTTACACAGAGGAATTCAGGGTAGGTAAGCCTACTTAACAGTGAGTTCTGTAGATGAAAGGGGTCACATGCTAACCTGACAAGCTCAGGGGAGGCCTGCATGGCAGTCTTGCAAACTCGGAGACCTAAAGTCACCACAAAGGATGGTCTGAAATTAAACTTTAACTAAAAGCAGTGATGGTGGGGAGATACATCCTAGGCCAGTATCTTCACTGACAAGGTCAACCTTTACATTAACTGAGCTTGTCTGTCTTTTTGTATCTATGATAACATACCCTTTGAAATGTCTGGGAAACTTGTGGTACAACTTAATGTGCTGGGTGCCAGAACAGATAACACAAATTCTTTCATTATCATGTTAATTGTTCCTGCACCCACCTAAGTATGTGCCTGTCATTTACTTTTTATATAATCCCAGGGGTTTCCCCCACTTTGTTTTCTCCCACCTCTCTAGTCTATCACCAATGGATTTCATGTAACCCACTTACATCCCTTCCCTTTGATTGCAGTGTATAAATACAGATGTAACCTGCCATTCTCTGGAGCATTATCTCAATTCATTGAGGTTCTGCTTCCTGGCATATGTCAACTGTTTGGCTCAAATAAACTCACAAAAATTCTTTACAGGTTTCAATGGTTTTTTTTTATGTTAACAGTTCTAAATCAAAATGTTACTTTGGATCTAAATGTAACATTTCAATCAGCCAGAAATTATTATCCATTTGTTTAAGACTTGTGTCCAAAGTCATGTAAGGAGATATTTGGAAGCTCACAATCTAATTGACAAAATAGGTAGAAACCATTTTTTAGAAAAACAACAAGGACAGGCCATTATATTTCAGCTCTTAACTATGTAGTAGAGTCTGCACACCCTTTCAGAGTTTAGGGAAGGTGACTGCAGTGTGGGTTAGAACCACCAGCGAGACCTGAATTGATGTGGTCAGATCTGAATGAGTCATTGATCTATAGGATTTAATTGAAGATGGGAAAGGATATTTTGGGCAAGGGAAACAACACAAGCAAAGGCAAGGAGAGAAGAATAGGGAGGAGGAAAATAGTTTTCTTTTAACTGCAGTAAATAAGCATTTCCTTGCCCCTTGACTTCTCTGCATTGTTTTAACAACCATCTCTGAACTGGTTAAATGATGAATGCTTCCAGGAAAAAATAGGGAGCATACATATAAGTGGGGGTAGATTAAAAAAGAGGAAATCATCAGGAATTGAAACCATAAAAGAAAAATTAAATTGCTGGGACTATATAACGGATTCAAATTTTCACTCACGAACTGATATATGCAAAAATGTAACTTATTTTTCTATAGTGAAATATAATTTCTATCATTAAGCTCCCATTACTACTCAGAAGCAGAAAACTGATATCAGGTTGCTTTCAGGTAAATTTCTTCCTATTCAGGCACTTCTCAGTCAATGCAGGTTTATAGTGCAGCCATATTCAGGTTAAATCGCTCTCAGTTATCTTCTCTCTCCTCCTTTCCCCCATATTGATTCAAATCTCTAGGAAACTCAAACAACCATCATTACAAAAGCAGTAAAGGAGAGAGAAAAAGAATCTCCTTTCCACAGCCTCATGGTTACGTCCTAAGCTGCCCATCTATGAATCGCTCTTTGCCTTATGTGGTCTTCAAACGTGTTCTCTTCATGCTGACACTCACTGAGGTGAACAGTCATCTGGCTGATAGTCTCTGTCCTGTTAATTTACTGATGTGTCCAAAGTCCTGTGTCAGCCTTCAGATTGTAGTTCTTCAGCCTTCAGTTACTTAAGTTCTTTCTTGTTCCTATCCTTAGGATTCTTGTGCTTTTTCAGTCCTCCCTCAGCCCTTCTCTACCTTTCTCGTGGGCATTGGGAAGGCTAACCTATTCTGCTAGTCCATACTGAGGCCCTCATAGGCTTGAGTCACCAGCAGGTACTTTGCTCCTAACAAACCTCTAAGCATCCCTTCTCAAGAATTCCTGCACCATAATTTCCAAGAGACTGACTATCAACTGACTATCAGCAAAACCCTGGGCTGGGCAGATAAACTTGAGATACACATTGTCCCTGCTCATATTTGTCCATCCCATCCTCATACATGTTATCCCCAGGAGGGAATGCAAACAGTGTCACATACTCAATGAATGCCCTCTCCCCTTCTCTACTCCTTTCCCTAACTGGGAGTTTAATTGGCTTTATGCTGAGAACTGAGTAGGATAAGAAAATGGGATCTGTCATATCTATCCTCATTTTCAATTCTTTTGCTACCTTATAGGTAAAAGTATCTTATGAACTTAAACACACAGAATAAGTTATATTTATTATTCCTTCTCTGGATAGTTCAAAATTGGAAACATTTTCAGCAGCTAAACTGAAAGGGTGAGAAAGAGTACAACACACACCCAAATTATAATTCACCAATCAGTCTACCACATATAGGATTTTTGATGTCAAAAAGTAAAAGAATAAACTGAAAAGTAGTGGTAACTCAAGACTTGATCAAGCCTTGAGAATGATTTCTAAGACTCTGAGACAGAAATTCCATTCATTCACTATTCATTTACTCGTTCATTTATTAATTTAACAATATTCATCTGGCACCTACCAGTGACAAGGTATTGGGATACACCATCAGGCAATATTCCTGTTCTTACTGAGTGAATATTATAATGGAGGAAGATAGATAATCCTATATAATAAAACCCTAATATTCAAATCAACTGAACAGCGGAAGGACTGGCAGAACAACCGGTCGCTATGACACACGCTGACCATCAGGGGGAGGCAACCAGCAGCAGCAATTGGGGGGTTAAGGGCCGGCCGGCAGGCGGCACCAGGCCGCCAGCCAAGGCAGGTGCCAGCGGGAACCCCCCTCCCCTGATCACCCTGCCTGACAGTTGCCCCACAGGTGGCCCTGATTGCCAGGCAGGTCTAGGGACCCTACCCTATATATTGGAAACAGTCTCTTAGATTTAAAAATTAAAACCTGGCAAGGCTACTCTAACACTGAAAAAAAACAGGATGATGCAGCGATTACACACATGGGCTCTGGCTTGCATATTTTGTGTTCAGCCCTGATTCTGACACAACGGTGTGACAAAGCCAATTACTTAACTTATCTCTGCTTCAGTTTTTCCACCCATAAGATTGGGAAAATGGTACTATTGCCTCGGAAGGATCATGTTATGTACTACTTTTTATAATCAGGGCAAAAAAAAATGTAACTCCTCATACAACAGCAAGATACCTTTCACTTGTATGAAAATTATGGTCACTGGTGCATGCAGCGTCTCAGACTGCAAGAGGGATGTCTGCTGCCAGTTTAGGCCTGACATCCCTCAAGGGGTCGCAGTTTGTGAGAGGATGCAGGCCAAGCTGAGGGACCCCCACCCCCTTTCAGAAATTTCTTGCACTGGGCCTCTAGTATACAACAAGCAAATACTTCTTAACAGTTATATGTGCTATGAAAAATGTAGGATATTGGGGTTAAAAACTCTGAAGGTAGGGAATACTTTAGATTAGTTGTGAGGATGATAAAAAGCAATTTTTCTCTTATAGGTTTTAATCAAGTTTGGACTTTCCAACCAAATAGTGCTGAGAAAAGTACTTACTGCCTTTCTAAGCTAGAAATACAACAACTAATGAGAATAGGCTCCACAAGCCTTCCTCCTCCTAAAATGGAGCTTTAAAGGGCTTGAAAACAAGGAGTGCTCCAGACTCCTGTTTGTGCTGCTTTTGTGAGAGTTTAATTGCTTTTGACGGCATATGAATGTCAATTCGAACCAGGCTAAATATGTCTTCTTCCAGACAGAGCATTTGGTCTTTCTTTCAAGTTCTTTTGTTTGCTTGAATTGGCTTTGTAGTTTAACAGATGTTTTTGGAGGAAATGGAGACATAAGCTTTTATAATGCTGAAAATTAAATGAGAAACAATACTTTTCACCTTCTCCCAAAACACGCAACCCAGCAAAACTGGCAACCCACCTTACACAGCAGAAAATCTTCACTCTTAAAGGGCACCCCTTACTCAAATGAAAGATAATTCTTGTGTAACTAGAGTTCATTATCTATTGTTCACTCTTTGGGGAGATACCTAATTGAATGTGTAAGTGATTATCCTTTTAGCCCTGGGGAAGGAGAGTGTTTCCTAGATTCATCAAATTTCCCCCCTTTAATTAAAAATAAAGTAAAATTGCCTTAGTAATACGAATGTCTCGATCTTCTGGGCCAAGCCTTACCCCTTCAACCTTCTGATCTACCACACGTGCTAGCTCCTGTGCAAACTCAGAAAACCCAAGCACACACTCCCTTCATGCTTCTGCCACCTTTTCTTGTATGGTGTTTCCTTACCCAGGCTTCTTTCTCTTACCCTGATCCAACAATTGACATGACTTGCGTGCCACCCTCGCTTCTACATTATTGTAACGTCCTTACTGGAAGATAACAGAATATAAGGAGCATCAGCTTTGAAATAAAACCTATGCTAATTCTAACTATACAATGTTCTACATATGTGATCTTTGATCAATTAACCTTCCCCAAACTCAATTATCTACTATGTCATGCGGATGATGTACATAGAAGTTTTTATACTGTTACATTATGTAATACTAGGGGCCCGGTACACAAAAATTTGTGCACTTAGGGTGCGGGTCCCTCAGCCCAGCTTGTGCCCTCTCACAGTCTGGGACCCCTTGGGGGATGTCCACCTGCTGGCGTGCCTGGCCAGATTGGGTGAGGGGCTGATGGCTGCTTGCAGGCTTGCCAAGCCCTCCAGTGGGAACCCTCACCCCATGGGGGTGTGGCCAGCCTGGGTGAGGGGCTGAGGGATGTTTTCAGGCTGCCCACAGTCCCTTCAGGGTTCAGGTCCCTACTGGGATGCCTGTCTGCAAGCAGGTATCTGGGATTTATTTAACTTCTATAATTGAAACTTTGTTGCCTTGGTCCCCCACTGGAAGCCTGGGTTGCCCATGGCAACCCAAGGTCCCAGCCCAACAGGTATCTGGGGTTTGTTTATCTTCTATAATTGAAATTTTGTAGCCTTGAGTAGAGCTCAGGGCCCACAGGGCCCTGGCTTCCTCCACTGCCCGGGGCAACTCCAACTCCATGGCTGTGGCCATCTTAGTTGAGTTAATTTGCATATTTGTTCTTAATTGGTTGGTGGGCGTGGCTTGTGGGTGTAACAGAGTGGGGTTAATTTAAATATTACTCTTTTATTGGATTAGATATCTCAGTGCCTGGTACTTATCACTGGAAAAAATAAGTTGTGTGGTAGGTACTTAGACAGTCATGAGCAGAGCAAGGACAATGGGCCAGATACAGAAAGGTCACCAGAGCAGAAAGCTCAGGTGCCTAGCAACAAGCAGAATTGGGAAATCAAGGACATAGCCTCCAAGGTAACCTTTCCTCTCCTAGCATTGTGCCAGTCGTGCAATTTAGATCTCCTGATCTTTCATATCCCTGGTCAAGTAGTTGGGCCCTCCCCTGCCCTTTCTTCCCCTGGCGTATTTCTAGCCATGCAGTAGACACCCTTGGAAGAGGAACAAGGGGCCTATGAGGGGCATTCCATGTATGCCTTTGCATGACCACTCCCTTAAGCATTAACCCTTAGGGATAACATCTAGGCTATAGTTAGTTATATATTGTCTATTTGAAAGTTACTAAGAGGTAGATATTACAAGTTCTCATCATATGGCTGGTGTGGCTCAGTGGCTGAGCTTCGACCTATGAACTAGGAGGTCATGGTTCAATTCCCAGACAGGGCACATGCCGAGGTTGCTGGCTCGATCCCCAGTAGGTGCGTGCAGGAGGCAGCCAATCAGTGATTCTCTCTTATCATTGATGTTTCTATCTCTCTCTCTCCCTCTCCCTTCCTCTCTGAAATCAATAAAAATATTTTAAAAAATAAAAAATTTCTCATCACGAGAAAAAATAAATTTTAAGTATGTGAGGTAATGAATGCTAACTGATCATGATGATCATTTCATAGTACATACACATATCAAATCATTATGCTGTACACCTAAAACTAATACTATGTAATATTTCAATTAGACCCCAATAAAAATAAAAAGACACATAATGCCATATTACTGAAGCTGGACCTTGCCTTTAAAGAGACATGAGATATTCATAAGGTAGAGCTATAAACAGAAACAAAGATATACCATACCAGATATATACCAAAGATATACCATTCCATGGATTTTATAAAAGTGGGGCCCCACCTCATAAAAATGGCAAAGGCTAGCCAGAGGCTTAATAGGTAATAGCCAGATTAATTTGTTAAGAAACACTCTTTATCCTTTGGAAAAGTCAGTAGACATCAAAAATTCAAACAATTGTCACTGAAAGTATTCTTTCTCTTCCGTTTTTTTCTTCTTCTTTTCAAGTTGGAAACCCAATAGTATTAAATATTTAGCGATGACATTTCTTCTAGACATTCAAGAGACCACATTTTGTGAACACAATGGAAAAGAATCATTCTTACAAATATAAATAGATGGTCATTTTTTGGTCTCTGTTGGGGATGTTAAAATTATTCAAGATACAATAACTTCTTGCTGAACGCCTTCATAGTTGGGATGCCTTTCAAAGGCTAAATGTACTTCTAAACTCCCTCACAGAGCAGCACGGGGCGCCTCCCCTGAAAACCCCAGGAATCATCCTCCCTTCTTCCTGCCTCAGGAGTCCGTGAAGGGACCTGTGAGGACTGCCAATGATGTGATCCTTTTCCTTGTTTGTTCGTTTTCAAAACTTCAGCCATATATAAACCCAAAGAGGTATTTGACTCTATTTTTGTTTGAGAAACAGAGTCAAACACATGCCAATAACCTCATTAGAAATCAGGTGCTTTCTGTCCCTGAGTCTGCATGCTGCTTACACTAATATGACATGCATGATGCTCTATAGTACCCAATTTACCCTTGGGAGGTCACTAAGTTTCTACTATGTGGCCGCTCCACCCTAGTCATGTTGTAGGCATCATATAAGACATGACCTCGGCCCTCCTGCTGCTTAGAGTGTAGCTCACAATGCACAAGGTCAGCATATCATCGCTCTGAAATGGCTCATTATTCCAGTATATACTGGACACCACGCGCAGTTAACACTGCAAACATTCCAAACAAGGAGATCCAGGTACAAACACACGTTGGTGAGGCAAGAAGGAGAGGAGATTTAGGTTGTACCTTTAAAGTTAAAAATGTCTCTCTCTCCTCTGGATTTTTTATAGGATTCACAGAATGTACTTCTTATAGCCTACAAACCCAGATCCATTTCTCCCTTCCCTGAACACATATGGATATATACCATCAGGCCTATATTGAATATCATGTATGTATGTGTAAATATTAAGTCAAATAAGTTATAAAATTATCAATTCAAAGTTTTATTTTTCAATACTGTTGAGATAATATGTTATGTGCTCAAAGATGGTCTGGAACATAATAAGGCCCTGATAAATATTTATTTCTGTATTGAATCAAACTTGTTAAGGAATACAGAGGAATTTGTTTGCTTCATTAAACCTAAAAATTGTAATATGTATCTTAACTTTAAAACATTGAAGCAACCATGTTGAATCTTGAAAGAACAGACATGGTTATGGGTCCTACATAGTTTTCAACATACTTTGTTTTACTATCAGTAAAAAGTGCCAAGGTTTGAAATTCAATACAGAGTTTAAATCTGAGCTTTATCATTTATAACCTGTGTTGCCTTAAGCTGGTTACTTGACCTCTCTGTTTATTCAAATGTAAAATAGGTATAATAGTTGCCTTGGCTACAAAAGAGCAATGACAATGTTACATCCTTCAAAATCTTGTTGGAGGAATATATGGAATCACATTAATAAAGTGTTTCTCTTAAAGTACATTTAGAATGCAATCTAAACTAATAAAAGCGAAATATTAAAATTAACCGTTTCTCCGAGACAGGGTAAGCCACGCCCACCAGCCAATCAGAGCGGCTGTATGCAAATTAGCCCAGCCAACATGGCGGCCGCCACTCACGGACCTGAGTAAACAGCCCTTTCCATTGCGGCAGCAGCGAAAGTGAAGCTGAGCCCTTCAGCTCAGCTCTG